>SOPF01026298.1:0-18242 GCA_012979155.1 Hypericum perforatum | reverse complement strand
GATTCCTCTTGGAAGGGCAAATATCCGCGAGGGTTCCTTTAAGGAGGACAAATATCCACGAGGGTTTCTTCAAGGAGGACAAATATCCTTTTTAACCCTTTCGAAAGGGAACTATTATTTTGGCTCTAACAATATATATACCAAAAAACCTGAAAAAGATGGATTATTTTGTGAAAGAATTTTTGGACCTATAAAAAGCGGAATTTGCGCTTGTGGAAATCCTCCCGAAAAAGAAGATCAAAAATTTTGTCAAGAATGTGGAGTCGAATTTGTTGATTCTCGGATACGAAGATATCAAATGGGATATATATATATATATATATATATATGCAAATTTTTACAACAAATTATATGTACAGAGATTGAACCTCGACTTTTTTCAATTCATCTTAAGCTTATTCATATCAACACAAATTGGAAATGGAAGTGACTTCCGCGAACCCGCAGGATCCTCTTCAATATCAAGCATTTTTTTTTGGCAAAATGACTAGCGTTTACGTTAATGTGTACAAGTGAATTTAATTGGTTGCTATCCAGTTAAAATTAGCTCGTACATCAAGGAATTAGCATATTACAATGTAATCCAAATACCATTTTAATGGATAAAAATATTAAAATGATGAATTATCTCTTCTATTTGTATTGCAATATTAAAGATTCTGTTTCAATTCGGACCGCAACAAGTAAGATATGTTAAGAATTTCATATTTTCAATTGTGAGTGTTGTGGAATAGTTTATAAGGCTAAAATATTCATTAATATATTGTTTTAAGTTTTGAGTTGGATATGTAGATTAAATATGGAATAAGAATAGATTGATTTATGATAAGTAAGTGAATTTATATTAGTTCATGCCATTTTCAATATGATGAGTGCAGTTTGAACAGAACTATTAAGAATTCTATATGGCTATTTACGAGTATAATGAGCTTCTTTTAACGGTCGTGATGCGCATGCGGACAAGCTGATGCACAACATCACTAGATGCTCCTATGAAAGAGTTTCTTGGAGTTCATCAAGACATGGTTTGTGGATTGCTCAGATTCGGTCCGGTGTCACGTACGATTAAGAAGTTCGTTTTTGGGGGTGTATCTTTGTGAGAGTATCATGGGTCCTGGGCGTTATAATCTCCCTGTGGTTGCTTACTTCGCTATCTGGGCTACAAAATGGTGTATTTTGTAATAGTATTTTCATGGAACAATAATTATTTTTTTCCATAAAAAATAACAAACTCATTATCATATGATTTTGTTGAGTTGGATAGGAAGTATAACAAAACATACAACGTTATCAATGTTGAACTTCCCCTTGCCGGATTACGGAAACTTAAGCAAGACCCAGCCATTCTAGCAAAAGAGTCCCAGAATCTCATCTCGTGTGCAATGAAGAAAAATGTGGTCTGAAGACTCTTCATCCAGTCTGCACAATGGACTTCAAGGCCAACTTGGTCTTGTCGACTACGGTCGGACAACAGCTCGTGGAAAATGCACCAGGAGACATAACAAATCATAAGTCTCACGAACTTTGCAGTGACTACATACAACGCACAGACGAAGAAACAACTCACATTTAGGCGGCTTTTGGCCGCACAACGCCAAGTTGTTCCTGGCTGGACCAACAACTACAATTTGCATATTGAAATATTTGGCCGAGCCCGAAATTTCCTGGCGAAATAGGACTCTTTGACTATGAAATTATTGTTTTCGAGGCACCAACTGGCGTAAGGATGGTCATTTCATTTGAGTTGTTGAAGGCAATTTAATTTAATTTGAGTTGCTTGTACTTGTTTGAATTTGCATATTAAGATATGATCAATTACATGTGTCATCGGATTGACATGAATATCAAAACTAAATATTAAAGTGATGATTGATCACTTTTATGTTTTTTTAAGGGTAAAGATTTTATTCCAACACTAATCTCAGCAGGGAAGATATATAACGCTATCAATGTTGTTATCCCCCTTTTCGGATAAGCCAGTCAGTCATCTAGAAAATTGTTAGGAATTTACCACAACAGAACAATTAGGATAATAAGAATCCCATAGTTGGACCTAATAAGTACTTTTGTGTAGAGAAATGGAAACTTTGATTAATTAAATTCGAGCCACCAAATTATACACAAATTAAGATAATATATTTTTCCATATTAGATAAAATCTTGCAAATCAAGAAACCCATATAATTCACCTCGAAGTCTTTGCCCTTACCGAGCCAACACAATCATCCAGGAAACCTACGGACTCACCAAAGTAAATTTTTTTGCTAATCATTATTTTTGTCAAGAATTCAACTTATTTTTCTTGGGGATAATAATTCGCAAATCCCTTGTCCTTGACTAAATATATGCCAAAGTTTGAGTTTTTTTTTTTATTTGGTGTTACTATTCACGAATATTTATCATTTTAGTACCCAACATCCAGAATTATGAAACAAGTGTCCATGTTGGACAATCGAGATTAAATCTTGGCTATTGAACCAATAGCCGGGATTTTATCCCGCCTACCGATTGTAAACACTAATAGCCGGGATTTTATTCCGTCTATTGGTTCAATAGTGGGATTTAATCTCGATTGTCCAACATGGACACTTGTTTCATAATTTAAAATATTGGGTACCAAAATGATAAATATTCGTGAATAGTAACACCCAATAAAAAAAAATCTCCAAAGTTTCCCGAGTTTAAAAAACGATACTATTGTCCCTTGAATTTATTTTATCTTCATATTCATCAATGATGGCAACAGCTTTTGTTTATTTTTTTCATTTTCATGACAAAAATACACTTGAAAAACAAACAAAAATTCATCTCCTTTTTTCCTTAGACTTCGTCTCCGGAATTACAGATTAAACTAATTTCAGTCGAAGACGACATCATTGCTCTCACAGGACCAAGAGGTCACTAGTGTCATTGCCGTCGCCGCATTTGGGATTCCAACGAATGTAAGAATAAGAAAAGTTGTTTAGGTTGGACATGTTGCCGAGGGTCACTGGGATGCCGGAAGTTGTAGTTGGCGACGACGATGACCAAACCGACAAGTTCCCGATTTTGTCGGAGATATCAGATTCCACGTCCCCTTTCCAGGCAAGGATGTCCTTCTCCTTCGACGGCGGCTTCTCCTCCCCATTTCCCGCCCTCATAGCCGCGACCCCAATTTGACCATTAGCTGTGAGAAAAATTGAAGTCGTTGTATTTCATAATTGAATGATTATATGGATTATATGCAAGATTAATGAGGTAATTGAATGTAACAAATTACAATTACAGTAATACAATCGCAGATTAGGAAGCGAGGGTATCGCAGAGCATCATGGCATTCCATTTTTTGTCGATTGAGGCGCGATTCCCGCAATTAAGGATGTCATAGTGACAACCGGGGTTGAGGTGGATCTCGAATCGGGTCTTAATTACGGGAGATTGGATACGATTGTGTTGTGATTGGAATCGGCCGATTGGGAACTTTCCAATTCAGCTTTATTGCTTCTTGATTGGGCTTGGACTGAGCTGAATTGGACTTCATCCTGTAACATGAGCTGGGTCCGACTACGACCAAGTTCCCTCCCCTTTCCATGAATTAATGCAAAATTAGACAATACAGGGAGAGAAGGATGATGATCGGAGAAGATGAAGTCGTGGAAAATATTTTAATGTTTCGTTCTCAGTGTATTGTAATCATTTCAATAAAGAAAACAAAAAAATTGATGATATCAACAAGGACTCGAAATATAATAAATAAAAATTCGACAACAACACATTCTTTTTTTAAAGACGAGGAACTTCATTATATATTTAGACAAGAAACTAAGAATAATTTTCTCTTTTTCTTATTCTATCATCGTACATATGTTAATATTTGAATTATGAACTTACTAAATATTTACAATAGCTTGTACCATTAAACTTCAAATCCGTTGGCCATGGACATTAATGCAGACCTAAAATGGCTAAGCAAAGCATCACTGTGTTGAATACTATTAGAAGTCGTCATTTCTCAGAATTTTTGGAGGATTTCTAAGTATTTATTTTTCACAGCTATCCCCCGAGTCAAACAAAATCCTTAAGAAAGTATCTTAATTATTTTTGCCTTGCAAATTTAGTGTTCCCATGTAATTCAGTTATCTAAAAATGGTATTATATTATCTCCTATAATCGGTCAATTCTACAATTAATCCATGATACATATATAAAATCTGGTCCTGCCATAATTGTGATGATAAAGATAGTATATTTTAATTTTAGTCTGACCATAGTTACATATTTTCGATGTATTGGTATTTCATTTCATGGTAGCAACTTTATTTATTATCTATATACAGTAATTCAATTTAAAATATACATATTACAATATACAGTATTAAATTTACAACTAGAATATTTTCATGATCTAGGTTCTATAAATAGGGTTTTTGGATCAAATTTATAGTGCTATATAAACTCATTCACGCCGAAGGAAAAACCGGAAAAATATACCAAGCCCAAAACTAGTTAAGAAAATAATAATCATAGCAAAAGAGTTGTAGAAGAGAAGCCAAAAGCATGATGAGGAGCATAAACTTTGTTATAATGATGGTCCTCCTCATCCTCATTGCGACCAACTCGGTGTCGTCAGCTAGGATGGAACGACAGCTCGTGGAAAATGCTCCAGGAGACATAACAGACCCGCATATGTTGAGTCTTGCAAACTTTGCAGTTGCTACATACAACGCTCAAATGAAGAAACAACTCACACTTAGGCGAGTTTTTGCTGCTCTATACAAAATCGTTCCTGGTGGGACCAACTTCAAATTAGATATTGAAGTATCTGGCCCTAACCCGAAAGGAGTTCCTGGTACAATTGCCATCTTTAGCTATGAAACAATTGTTTTCGAGGCATCCACCGGCGAAAGGACGCTCCTTTCATTTGAGTTGTACAAGGGAATTTGATTCGATGGGTATCTAGTTAGAGCTCGCGTGTACTTGGATGAATTAGCATATTAAGATGTGATCCAATTACATTGTCATCTGATTGACAAGAGCAATAAAATAAAAATGTTAAAGTAATGATTAATCTCTTCTATTTATTTAAAAACTTGAAGATTTTATTTCAACACGAATTGCCGCCAGTAAAATACGACGCCTTGAGCGTTGTATATCTTCTCACCAGATCAAGCCAATCGTCCAGTTAAAGCAAGACCCTCGAATGCACCACTAAATTCCAACCGTAATCTCTTCTGTTTTGACATGTTTTTGTTCTTTGTAAGCGAATCAAATTGAATATCGGATTTTCGTCAGTTCTTATTACACTAATATCATTATAACAGTGCCGTTTGTGTGGAGTTACTAGCTTTTGGCTTATAACTTCGATCTGTTTCACTAGATCGATATATTGATTTGAGTTGTGTGAATAATTTTTCGAAAGGTTTTAACCAATATTAATAGATTACTCGATATTCAGCTAAATAAGCTAAAATAACTATACTATTAATTGATTTAATTATTTGTTAGAGAATATAATTGTTATCTTATTTTGATAAAGAATAGCGAACAGTTTAGAGTTTTTCAATTCCATTTGAATTTCCATAAACAAAATTTGGCTAGTCAATTTTATTAGAAAACTGAAGTATTATCAATCACGAAAATCGTCATTTTATGGGTAGTACATATATTCCTACCAAAGGAGTTTCCAAACGTTTTTTAACATAATTAATACATAATTATGAGTTGATTATTTTCTAGAACTAATTCATCAAATTAACAAGACTTAATTATTGTAATATGTTTACACAAGATCGGATAATAATAAAAATTTATTAACACTTGATTATCATAAAATAAACTTAGTGGTCCTTTTGAGTTAGTTAGTAATAAATTATTTAATAATATTTTCAACTATATTGCGTGAGCTTTCACAGTCGATAGGGGACACATTTTTGTTGGTTATTACTCTAGGAAATATTACCTCTATCAAGTATGAAGTCATACCCTCATGTAGATTTGTTTTCAAAATGAGGTCTTAATCTTGATAAACTAGTGAATATTCTACAATCATATTCAAGTATTTCATAACTATCTTAACAAATTTCTAATGTGCTTGACCAGTATTATACTTATATATTCTAGCTATACTAATAACATAGCAAATGTAATGTCTTGTACCCAACATTGTGTACATAAAACAACCAGTTGCATTAGGATAAGGGATTTTCATCTTATCCCTTTCTGTTGAGCCGTATTAAGACATATGTCTTTAGGAGATTATGGTCTTTGACAATTTGGACAAATTAAGGAATACTATTATCATAATTGAATTACTTTACTACTTTGCAGATATATGTCTCTTGTGAAAAAAAATAACATTTTTTAGTGATTTCTCATAATCCTATTTCCAAGAATGTAATTAACTTCACCTTTATCTTTCATTTCCAAGTTGGACAATTTGAGCTTATTAAGTTATCCTTTGTCATTTCTAGCTATTAGTATATCATCTACATATAGTATAATAATGGATAATTTATTATCAGAATATTTCAAAGAGATGTGGTGATCTTTGTTTATCATTTTCAAATTATATGAAATCACTATATTATGAAAGTAAATGTACCATTGTTTAGAAGAGTATTTAAAGCTATAAATTGATCTGTTCAATTTGTAAACTTTATATTTGCAAAGTTTTTAGATATAATTCTCTCACTGAATTATATAGATTTCTTCATCTTATTTTCCTTTAAAGAAAGTAGTCTTAACATTTATTTTATGTAGCTCAAGATCTAAATTTTCCATCATAGCAATAATTATCCTAATGGATGTAAATCTCATAACACATGCAAAAGTCTCATCATAATCTGTTCCTCCCTATTGTTTAAATCTTTGATCAACTAAATAAGCTTTCATCTTTTGATACTGCCATTTATTTTATCCTTAATCTTGAGAATCCAATTATTCCTATTTGCACTATGTCCACTAAGTAGATCAACAAGTTTTCAAACATTTTTTTCTTCATTAAAGCCATATGTTCTCCATTTCTTTACTTCATTCATTTTTACTAGCAGATGGTAGAGCAAAAAGAAATTCCTAGGCTTATCCTCATCTTATATGATTTCCAAAAGAATCATACTTGGACCATTATTACTTTTTAACAATCCAAAGAAAGCACTAGTAGCGCATTCAATCTTAAATTATTTGCATGAAAAGCTAGTTCTTTTGGTTCAATAAAGTTTATGATTTTGATAAATATCTCTATTATATTCATCATAACCTAGAATAGTACTTCCACTAAAAAGACTAATCCATAATCCTTTTCTAATTAAAAAATGTACTCCCACTAAGTTGGTGATCACTAGGATCATGAACTACTAAATCTTTTGGATATTGAAAAACTTAATTTTCCACCTCCACAATTCTCCCACTTGGTGAGAGCAATATAGATTATTCTGCTTCATCAATTTCATATAATGTAAGATCATTACTTACACATCTCTCAAATTCAGAAAATTATTTTCTAAAAATGTGAAATCTCATGATTCAAATTTTTTCACTTGTGTATTTTTTAGTTCACCTAAAAAAACACATCCCTTTGATATTTCATAGTATCGTATGAAGGCAATATTTTTACCTCTTGGTCCTAATTTATCAAAACACTAGAGGTATAATAAACATAAAATGCATACATGATGGCCTTAAGTAGCTTAGATCATATTTTTGACCTATCCACATTTTGTAATAGGTGGTTGATTAGAGTGGTTTTTGGCATCGCAAAACACCTCTAACCACCGTCGCAATATAGTTTTATGAAGTAGGGTTGTCGATCCCACGAGGATTAAGCGAATGCCTTACTCGGCTTACTTACTATGTTTTAGTAACTTGATTTGGATTTAATGGTTTGGTAACTTGTCACACAAATATGCACAAAATATCAACACACGAACAACAACAAAATAAATATAAAGACTATCAAATTAAAGTTAAATGATATGATAACAAAGATCACTTAAACTAGCTAAATGGTTTGAAAGGTTTATTAAGTTCGTGTCGTGATCTGGGTGTTTCAAGGCAACTAATCTATACTTTTGTGTTAGATTAGTGTAAATTGATCTTTAGCTAGACTTATGTGAACTCGATGTGCTTTTGCCCCCACGAGTCACATAAATCTAACTAAACACCAACTATATTTATCACCTTATGGATAATCAATCACCAAGGAGGAGTCCACATCTCACAAGGTAACTAATCAACGAGTTAAATGTTTGATCAAGTCTATCTCCTTTCGGTCTCAAGACTTGATTATAAACATAGTTCTAGGTGGCCAATCTAGTCTAAGCATTAAGTTTTTAACAAGTACATGATCCTTAATATTTTTACCAATCAAAACCATTAACTTTGCTTAGGATTTCAAGGCATCATATCACAAAATTAACTACCCACACATATTTACAAGAACATAAACACAAACATATATATTATATAAACAAAAGCAACAACATATATAGTACAAGATCAAGGCAAGGAAAGCAAGAAGTAAAAGAGTAAGGAAGAGTTACAAAGTTGAAGCCTAAGCTTGGTTTATGCCTTTGGTTTTTCTCCTTCCTTCCTTCTCCTTCATTTTCTTCTTTTTTCTCCTCATTTGCCATGGCCTTTCCTCTCTCTTTTCTTTCTCCGTTAGTGTCTTGGTGATATGGCTGCCTATTTTCTTGCTAAGTCATGGAATGACTTGCCTATTACATTATACTTAACTAAATACAAACTTTAGCTAATGGAAATTATTAAACTCAAACTTAATCTAATATCCTAACAACTAACTTAACTTGGTCTTTAACTTTCACTCATTTTCCACATAAGTTAAGCTTAGTTTTTAAGGAAATATCTAAGTGTTTGCCACCATTTTTGGCTTAATTTGTGACTTCCATGAAGCCACCACAAAGATGGCACCCTCCAGCTTGCCTAGTCATGTTTTTGGCGCCCTCCAAAGATGCATTGGAGCCCTCCATTCTAAGCTTAGTCATCCATACAATGCATAATTGGTGCCCTCCACCATGCCATGTCATGTACTTGGCACCCTCCAATGCAAGAATGGCGCACTCCACCTTGCCTAGTCATGCATATGGCGCCCTCCATACTCACTATTGCATTGATGTCTTTATTTCTTGCAATGCGGACTACTTACACTCAGATCCGGTTGATGCCCTTCTGATATGTTGTAGCTATGGATGTCTTATTCCAAATGCCACTGACAGAGCCTCAATCTGACTTCATATGAGGAAGTTCTGATTTTTTTAGTCGGAAGAGGTCAAGGCTGGCGCCTTCCAATGGTAGCTACGGTTTCAACCAATCTTTTTGCCATTTTGCCTTGTCGAGTCCGTTTTGCTTGTATCCTCAAGGTCTTGATCATGCCTCCTTAGATTATTGTCCATAAAGCTCCTAAAAAATAAGAAAACATAAGAACAATGAACAAACATGACAAAAGCATAAAATGTACAAAAACGAGACATAAACATAGAAAACTCGTAAAAACGATATGTAACAAACGCTAAACTTACACTAAAATGTACATAAGTAATGAATGTTTTTTACACTCATCAGTGGTAGTGATAGATTTAAAGGAGATTTAGTTTAGAACATATATGGTGGTTAAAAATGGATCTCTATATAATAATATATGCAGATTTTCCTACGTCACTGTAGATCTTATCATGTCAAGAAGGATTATATTCCTTTTGTTTGCTACCTCATTTTATTGAGATGTATAAGGAAACAACTAATGATGTTCAATTCCTTTTATTTGGCACAAATTATTAAATATATCAGAAAGATACACATGGTCGCAATCTGTTTATAATGCGTTGATCTTTTGATTATGTTAATTCTCAACAAAAATTTTAAAAATCGTAAAATAGCTAAATCTTTAAAATTTTAGAAAAATAAATAGACTTGACCATACTTACTACAGTCATCTATAAACATGGTTAAGTAATATGCACCATGTGTAGCCCTCATATTCATTAGACCATAAATATCAAAATGGAGCAAATATAATAAAAATTTGGCTCTAGTTCCTTTACCTAATAATCAATTTTGTTTTTAAAAAACATTTGCATATATGTAATATAGCTCTATCTAAATTACCTTAGAGTCCTGCTTTAAGTAGACATTTTATACAATCTTAACTAATAGGGCCCAATTAGAATGTCATAGGTTAACATCATCTCAAGATGTTTATGCATGGTGACTAAGAAAAAACTAAAATTTCCATATCTAATTGACATCCATGATTAAGAAAGCATTTAGTGTAAAACTAGATCTATAAAAGACATGTTGAAAATACAACCATATAGAGTTGTTCTCAAATAGCAATAAAAAATCAACAGCCATCAAGAGTCAAAAACATCACAATCTTTTCTTGAATGTTTGATGACTCTTAAATCAATCATCCACATAAAATAAGTTTCATATAAAAAATAGTACTAGGTACATATAATTTACTCATATATAAAAAAAACTGGATTTACCTTTAATGGTTTGATTAATTTTATATTGAGTATTCCTCTATATTTGTTTGTTATCCTGAAAGAGATTTTCTCACCCAATTCAAAAGTTACTAGAAAAGACTTGTCACTTTGATTCTATGGTATAGCTTGTTTGATTTCAATAGTTATGAATGTATGTTACAATGATTTTGGTTTATTTGATTTCAATAGTGTTGTCTAATTGCTATAGTAGTTTTATCTATATGATACAATGGTTCTATAAATTGATTTTATATAATGGTTTACATTATTTGATTTAATAGTGTAGTCTATTTAATTCAATAGTTTGATTTAGTATGATATAATGGATTGATTTGTATATTCAATTAAAAAATTAAAATAAAAAAGCTAGAATAGATTGACAAACTGAACTTAACCATCATTTAACTAACATAAAAAATATTTAATGTTGAATCATGACACTAATGTTCACCTACTAACAAACTATTTAATATTCACCCCTAAAAAAATAATGTTCACAAAAATGTTCAACAATGACACTTAAACACGTTCATAAAACTTCTTTTTTTACTTCTTCTTTGTGCATGTTGGCTTCTTTTATTTAAAGGCACTTTCTAGTAGTATTAGCAAACACCGGTTGTTTGGACGTAACACCATTATCTCAAACATCTTCTTCCTATCATCCGTTGGAACTACTTTAGTCCTCTAATTAATATTAAATAATGGATCCATACAACTTTATGCCCATCAAACTATGTAGTATTGATAGAATACTAGGGCATAACTCACTTATTGAGATTTTCAATCTGCTTCGGACTTTGTGCAAGATGTTAAAGGCATACCTAGTAATGTTTATATTTTTATGACTTTAATATAGAACAAGAAGAGATATGGAAACTTCCTTGCAAAATTGACTAGAAACTTCTTCCTATTCTTTACGTCCTTGCTATCAAATATATAACACGAGAGTAATCAACCACGAACATCCTATCGTGATTATTGGACAACCATAAAAAGAACCACTAGACAATTATATGAAACAATCAAAATAGTGACAAAAGAGATTTTATGATTATGACTAAATGGTTTGATATATTATGTAAAGTGGTTTATAAAAAATTTATATATTATATGTTTGACTATATAAATGTTAATGTAATTAAAAATACGAGTTGGTTCAAAATTTCTCGTATGCCAAAATTTTCAGAGCTCAACCCTAGAGCGACTTTTCACAGAGAAGGACTTTCGGCCCTTACCGCCGGCGGCAACCTCTACTACATGGACCAACAACCACCTGATCATGGCAGTCCATCCTTCGTCGACTACCAGTCCATCCTTCCCCCATTCCATACTTTGCCAGGTTTTGGCCAATTTTTTTGATAGCCCAGCCCTTCTCTCACCACCCATCTACCTTGACCCCAGTCTGGGCAGAACTGCAGCTAGTGGTGATGCCATGGAGTGCGATCACCTCTTTGGCCTATCCGATTCCAAGCCCATTACCACCGCTCCTTGGTGCACCCTTGGAGGTGGTTGTGCCCAATCCTTCCTCCATTAGCATGCCCCTAATTTCAACTTGCTCGCTGAGCAACCCAACCCTCTAGTATAGCCAGTCCTCATATATTCTCATCAAAACCATAGCCAAGACTGTCATTCCTGCTGATATCATAGCAGGGTTGTGGGGTCCCCCTTGCACTGCCCAACCAGGGAGGCCCTACCCACCGTTATCAGCTACCATGCCTCTTATAGCCACTGCCCCCTACTTCCACACTGGCAAGTACTAGAATGCCCTAATCTGCCATCCACTGCATAGAGACTCCTCTTATATCATGCATGCCGATACCCTACCAGACCATGTAATGGGCCCTCTTATGTAGTCCTAACCCATAGATCGGGCCTACATGCTACACCTTTATTGGGCTCAGTAATAGGTTTTAACCCAATGGCCCTATGGCCTGCTTTTATGACTTTTTTTTGTAGGGCTTTACTCTATTCATATCCCAGCTAGGAGGTCATCCTTAGACTTTGCATGAGATCCCAATTATGGGGGATATCCGCAGTTTGCCTGCATTGGGATTATGGTCTCTGGACACATTAGTGGCAAGTTGTGATCTCGGCTATAGGAAGTTTCTTCCCTTTCAAGCCCCTATGATATTACTATATATTCTAGTTTTGTTGTTTTTGCTATTCTATACACTGAGCCATGTATAGTTATAAACACTTTGTAGTCTATATCTGCTGTACAGAGTGATGCAGTGGTAGACCCATAGATGAGTTTGGCAAAGATTTTGACATCTTCAGCCATGGAGGACTTTCGTAATACACTACTGCAAGGGATTTGTTCACAGACCAACTAGGGTCTGGACCTTGTCCCCATTATGAGGGGAGTTTTTTTCCCTTTATCTATTGACCCATTATCACCTTCTTTTGTTATTTTGACCAGTGCTTGTACTGATCTTACAGTGCCACTAACTAATTTGTGTACTGGTTGTAGATCGAGTTTGGCTGAATCTATAGATCAGAGAGAGGCCTCAGCTACATGAGGAGTTCATAGTCTACTAGTACATAGGACTTTTTAACAGCCCAATACAAGTCTAGACCAAGTCCCTATTACGAGGGGAGTTTCTTTACCTATATCAGATATTTTATTAGCTCTTGTTCCTGTACCCTCTAATAGTGACCACACTAATATAGCAACATTGTAGATGGATCCATATGCTAGTCATTGGTTGAGAGTATTAGAGATGATAGGTCTGAAGGAAGCCTTAGCTATGAGGGGAGTCTATTGTCTGCTAATGTAGGGCCCTAGTTCTTTTCCTACCCAAGAACCTGAGTTTGACCTTATTGTTAGGGAAGTTTCTGTCTTTCCTTTTACTCATACCAATACTACTTTTCCTATTTAGAACTTTGTGAGCTAGTGTGCATAGTTGAATCTCTTATAAGATACGAGCACAAAGTTGTAGGCATAAATAGGTAGTATGGCCTTAGAGCCACTACAGGCAAGGCAGACCTTATCATCTACCTCACCATCTACTTAGTCTCCTTCAGTAGCTAGGCACCCTTCATACACTGCCCTAGCATAATCCTAGCCTAGGGGTTGGACCTTTTCGGAAACTTGCTCTAAACCTATATTACTTGGTGGGAAATTAGCTCTTGTGATTGGGCACACACTCTCTTGGATGTGTCATGATTTCAGATAATGTGCTTTTATTGAACGCTTGGTTTTGCCTAAGGGTGCTAAGCTATATACTTCTGCTATATTGCAAGGTGAACTGTCATAACTCTGGGCACTGCTTTCAGTTAGCATGGGATATTATTGCTTAAAATTCTGTGTGACAGCTAGAAAGGCACGTATTTAGGCAGCTGGATACTGGAAGTTGCAGACAGGTAGATTATTCCTTTAACAGTGGGTTATGTTCTTTAAATCCACCAAGTAGGAGACTTCAATGGCCCATACCTGGATTTGATAAGTTGGTCTGAGTAGTGAGCATATTACTCCTGACATTATCTTTGGTCTGGTTGAGGCCATGTGCATGCTGATTCGACTGAACACAGATGCACTAGATATAGTGAACAATAAACAGGTACATATACTGGTAGAGTTGGAGTGTAATGCCCCATGATTTGACCGACTGACTCCACTATACCAACACAGGTCTTTTCAGCATACTTTGTCCTTACTCACATGCACCCTAGGAAATTTCCCAAGAGGTCACCCATCCTAATCCTACCCTCAGTCAAATGTATTTAACCTTGGAGTTCTTTCAGGATAAGTACCCGAAAAGAAGGTGCACCTTGTTAGTATAGATAGTAATAATCAAATCACTTAAGCCTTTCACATAATTCATAATTGGGGTATCACATTCAACCCTCCTTAAATACGCAATGTCTTCGTTGCGCCAAACACACACAGTCCCAGAATTCCTTGCTTGTAAGTACATTCGATCCTTGAATCATACTGTATAAGCCGAGGTCGCTCTGATACCAAATGTAATGCACTTTGATTTGACTAATTGGCTCCACTGTACCAATATGGGTCTTTTCAGTGTACTTTGTCCTCACTCGCATGCACTTTGGAAAACTTCCCAAGAGGTTACCCATCTTGATCCTACCCTTGGCCAAACACATTTAACCTTGGAGTTCTTTCAGGATGAGTGTCCGAAAAGAAGCTACACCTTGTTGGTATGGATAGTAACAATCAAATCACTTAAGCCTTTCACACAATTCATAATTAGGATATTATATAGAGCTAGCCAAGACCTGACCTAGTGAGTTAGCGGTTGAGATCTAGTACCAAGACCCCCCCCTAAGATCTGCATTTACTATAAAGTGAGGGGCATGTTCGTGAATCTTGCAAATGTCTGGCTACTTTAAGAGCAAAGAAGCCTGAGATAAGCAATGTGGCAGCAGAGACCCAGGTTCCTACTGTCCCATATGGCCACACTAAGGAGCCCCCAAAAGGGCGATTTAGGCAGCATACTGGTCGTGTGATCTCTGCTAGCCTAAATCACACAGCCTCTTTTCCTCTGTCAAATATAAGTACCTCTGTGCCTATTATGACTGGGAACACTTTTGCAGTTTTGGATGAGGATGAGGAGCAGGAGGTAACTAAGAGTGGAGAGCAAATAGAGGTTGGTATCAGAGTAGAGATAATGATTCTTGCTAGGACTATACCCAAGATTTTGGTACACGAGACTTCTCTAGTGGTTAGAGTAGATATAGGATGTTCAAGGGACACAATGATAGAGGTAATTCATATGGTTCCAAACCAGCATGCGGATTCATAGATGGGTGGTTCAAAGTAGAACCCGATAGGTCAATAGTTGGACTTTGAGATGCAAGTGGCTGCAGACTGTAGGAGACCCCAAGTACATTTGGATTCCTTAGATTTGTTGGCCTCGGATAGTGTACATATGGGAGTAGAGAGAGTTTGTCTCAAGGAAGGTACTTTGCTTATTCTCTATACGCTCAACATGGCCATTACTATTGTGGATGACATGGATGAGCCCAGCCTAAATAGATTGTTAGTTTTTGTACTTAGGCAGACTCTCCTGAGTTGAGCAAAGATCAGTATCAAGTCTAGCCTCCCTGCCAAAGTCAAATCTTATGCTTAAAGAGATTGACTTCTATTGGCTTGCCCCCACAGGCCCTATGAATATTCTGTATTAAAATATCTAGGGCATTAGGTCTATGCATGCCCGTACCAAATTTTAGGAGCACTGTTTGCACTATAGGCCATCATCGGTAGCTATATCTAAGCATATGGTTTCCTTTACTCTATTCATGATAGGTTTTGGATGTCTTTGGGTTATCATCTTTTTGAGATCACTCGTAGAGGGGTGATGCATGTGATAACATGCATTCATTTAGTCCTAGTTTGTTATATTTTTAGTCATGTTTTAGGAGATGTTAAGTCGAGTCCTGTCTATATTTTGTTTTATTTTATTTGTTTGGTCAAGGAGAAGATTGTCTATTACTTTTGTGTGTTTTGTAGGTGTTTAGGAGCATTCGAGAAGTTGGAACAAAGATCGGTAGCCATATGCGATGAGTAGAGCAAAGATTGGAAGCTTGATGGCAAGAGAACAAAAAGGGGTAGAATGCAACCCCAGCATACAGTGTACGCTGGTTTACGGTAGGGGACAAGAGGAATTGCTCACCTAACTTCCCATTCAGCTTGGTCGAAAGTTGGTTGGCCCACAACTTTTGGAAAAGGACAAGAGAGGGAGTAGGCTGGCATTGAAACACAACTTGGAGGGGGAGAAAAGAGGAGAGCTTAGAAGAAAAAGAAGAAGATCAAAAAAGCTTAGCCAAGAAATCCTCCAAGTTGTAGATTTGAGTAATTAGACTTTATTTTGTGTTTTTTTGGATATTGTTCTTGAGAATATTAAAATCAACCTTTGAATTTGAATCATCAAGGTACTTTCATTTTCTTTGTTTTAAGATTATTTCTATTGTTGAAGTTCTTATTTATATTCGATTCAATGAATGCTTATTCGATGATCAAGGATGACAACTTGGTTTAGATCATAGCTTTTATACGCTTATCTCAACTTAGTATTGTTAATGAATCCAGGCCTAACAGACTTAGATTCATAGCGATATTGAGCTTGTAATTTAGAAGTATCATCAAAAGATTGAGATTGACAACCTTGAGATTTTGTGATATTATTGGTAGTAATAGTGTTAGATCATCAACCCAACGATCCATTCGCTTAGCTTAAGATCTAGGAACGCATAAATTGGTTCTTGACGAACAATTTTCATTCGCTATTCCCTGTGGAGACGATCCTACTTATCACGATATTACTTGTGCGATCATGTAATTTTTGCACGTATAATTGATCCAAGTTTGGACAACATCAAGTTTTTGGCGCCGTTGCCAAGAAATAGGAGTTTAAAGTTGTTTTTGTTAATATTGGAACTAGTGTTCTTGATTTTGAGACTAAGCTTTGTTACCTGTTTCATTGTTACTTATTGCATTTAATCCTCTCTGTTGAGTGTTATAGTACCATACAAGTATTGGAGGTAAATGCCAAATAGTCGTCATGAGAATCAACCTCTTCTTGAGCAAGATTCGGAGATTGAACAAACTATTCGACAAATCAGGAGGAAAAACTTACACATAGAAGATATGGCCGATCGATAAGTAGTTCCTGCTGATGTACGTGTAAACGTGCATCTTTTTGGACATATTTAGTATATCATTCGTTCATATTTTGTGTCGAATTCCTTATATTTAGTCTTGTGTCTTGTGTTTTCGTGTTTAGTCAAGAAAACGGATCCTTGTCAAAGTTATTTGTGTTTTTACAGGAGCTGGAATGGATGACCGATCATTTGAGCAAGGAAGAAAAATGCTGAAAAACCATCTGTAGCGAGCGCTACATTTTGTAGCGACCGCTAGGATCGAGCTCCGATTTTGGACAAATTTCTGTAGCAAGCGCTATGTTTTGTAGCGAGCGCTACACTTGCTGTAGAAGTCAAGAAAAGCTGCAAACCGAAAGTTATCAACTTGCAACCTCAAATCCTTCAACTTGCAACCATTTTTGTTGATAAAGGACAACCTATTTAGCCGTCGCCAACTCATGACAACTCATTTCCAGCATGAAGACAACTTGCATCCACCATTTAACAACTCATTTCCATACATGAAGATCAAGTTGTAGAATTGCTTTTAGTAGGCTATAAATAGGTTGTATGAGCTTCATTGTAAAATCATCTAGGAGAAGGAGGTTAGCCATAGAGCTAATCGGCTGAGGTCTTGAAAAAGACAGACCGTATCCTACGATCAACTTAGATTAATTTTCTTTACCTTGCAAAGATTGTATTCAACGTTTAAGATTCTCAATTGCCAAGGTATTTTCATATTTATCTTCCATTGTCTTTTCATTCAATTAGGTGTTTAGTGCTTGAAATTTTGTATATGTGTGTTTAAGATTGAGATTGACGACCTTAGTCTTTAACATACAAATATAATCATTGTAAGTGTTATTCATCGTTCGATTGTTCATATTAAGGTTAAGATTGATGACCTTGATCTATAATATGAACCTCATTCGATTACTTTAGATTTATTTATTATTTGGAAATAGGATTGACGACCCTAAATCCAACTTGCTTTAGATTTGATTGTTGTTCGAAAGTAGGATTGACGACCCTAAGTTCGTATAGCAATTTGTAGAATTTGAATCACCAATCACTCTAATTCATTTGCTTAGATTAAAATCAAGAATCCATAATCCGGTACTTAGAGAATTGATTTACATATTCCCTGTGGAGACGATCTTA
>SOPF01026296.1:674-33919 GCA_012979155.1 Hypericum perforatum | reverse complement strand
GATGTTTCCTTTGAATGTGTTTGTCCTTTTGAATTTTGATGGCGTTTATTGTTGTCCTGTTAAGAGCTTATTTTCTTTGTTGATTGTGATAGGGAGGTCTGATAGGGCTGGCTGCTGCTACCGTTGGATTGACTTCGGAAGCTGCCCAGCATCTTGAGGTGAGTTAGTTTGATAATCAACGGAATACTGACCTACCGATTGCTGTTCTACTGAAATGTGGTGGTAGTAGTATCCTAGGGTTTGCTAATGTGCTTGGTCTATCCTGCAGAGCTTTTTATATGTCCATTCTCTGATGGAATTGGCTAATTTGTATAGAGGGGAGCAAAATAAACATTCATAATTGAAGTTTCTAAACTGTCCATATATTTCAAATTTGATTCTGAACACATGATTGTGCATGATAGAGTAGACTAGTTTGCTGTTTATTGGAAGTGATATATTTTTAATTATCTACAAAGTGCAGTGTCCTTTCCGCTCGAGAGATTTATGACCAATGTTGTACATTAGATTCACCATTGATAATAGTCATTATCTATAGTTTTGAGATTATTATTATCAGTTTGATTTATAGTAGGATTAAACTTAATAGCTTTGTTTTGGTTCTTTATACTAGGACCTCTTCTCTATTGTTTTAGTTGGTTGAATTTGACGAATAAAAACTAATGTTTACCCTTAAATCTCTCCCTACATCAGTTAGCCTTAAAATGCCTCGATTCTTCTGTCTTCCTATTAGATCTTTATATGATTCTTACCTTTTTCTTGTATGCATATTGTAGCAAATTGTCCCACCTGTACTAAATTCCTTTTCCGATCAAGATAGCAGAGTTCGTTATTATGCTTGTGAAGCTTTATACAACATTGCAAAGGTGAGAGAATCGGAAGCTTGTTTCTATTTCAGATGCCATTTTAGGGTATCTGACTTTCTGATTTCGTGTGCTATCGTACAGGTGGTGAGAGGAGATTTTATCATATTCTTTAATCAAATATTTGATGCTTTGTGTAAGCTTTCGGCAGATTCAGATGCCAATGTACAAAGTGCTGCTCATCTTTTAGATCGACTTGTCAAGGTAAAGAATCATTCTACCCACCATTTGCATTTTCTGGTTTTATTTGATTGCGCAAAGGAGATAGAAGATCCTTTTGGATGTTTTCTGAATCAATACATTTCACTTCGGTGATGCAGGACATTGTTACCGAAAGTGATCAATTCAGGTACTTGTATTTGACTTACGGAACATGATTAGAGATGTTTGGTAATCGCTGTGACGGTCTCAAGATGTTGTAGTTTTCCATTTTTCAGTATTGAAGAATTCATACCGTTGCTAAGAGAGCGTATGAATGTCCTAAATCCATACGTGCGGCAGTTTTTGGTGGGTTGGATTACAGTGTTGGATAGTGTCCCTGACATTGATATGCTAGGTTTCCTGCCCGATTTTCTTGATGGTATGAATGCATAGTTAAAATGTTCCCCATTTAAGCCCTTACGCAGAAATTACTCAATGTTCCATTGCCAGTTTCTCAATCCTTACTTGGTACTGAACGTCAGGTTTGTTCAATATGCTGAGTGATTCTAGCCATGAAATCCGTCAACAAGCCGATTCTGCCCTTTCTGAGTTTCTTCAAGAAATAAAAAATTCACCAGTAAGAATTATGCTTGTGGTCATATTCATGATAGTTAATTCAAAATCCAATCTTTTTTCATTTGCAATTTTCTGACTCGAGCAGTGCTACTGTGAAGTCTGTAGATTATGGCCGTATGGCGGAGATATTGGTTCAAAGGGCAGCTTCACCTGATGAGTTTACTAGATTAACAGCTATAACATGGGTAAGTTTATGTAGATTTTAAGTGTGTCAGATAAGTACTGTCAGTTCATCGCAGATGGTATTTTTGGCTTATCTGTTTGTAAAACCACTGATTCTATAACATATACTTCTCATGATTGACCACTCTTGAACCACTATTTACTTGCTGTTGGAACAGATAAATGAGTTTGTGAAGCTCGGTGGGGATCAGCTTGTTCCCTACTATGCAGATATACTGGGAGCCATTTTGCCATGTATATCTGACAAAGAAGAGAAGATAAGAGTTGTAAGCTTTTTTATCTTCTAAGAATCTTGACTTCTTCCCAACTAATGGAACACATTGTCACCTATTCACGACCAAGGCTTTGCTGCTTGTAGTTGTATTTTTTCCCGACTACTTATTCTTTCTTTCCTGTATAAGGTTGCCCGTGAAACTAATGAAGAACTTCGTGCAATTAACGCTGATCCTGCTGAAGGCTTCGATGTTGGATCTATACTATCCATTGCCAAGAGGTACTGTCGTTATCTGTACATGAGAACAGTGAATAGTAGTTCCTCCTGCAATTCTTTTAGCTACTCGTGTTTCAGTTTGTCATTACTTTCTTGTTCGCATTAGTTTAAAACTTCTGAGACTTTCCCTTGTGTTTCTTTTGGAGGTTTTATGTCAATTTTACCTTGATGTAATAGTGCATGAATTTTCTTTATTATACAGGGAGTTGACCAGTGAGTGGGAGTCGACAAGAATCGAAGCATTGCACTGGATGTCTACTCTATTGAATAGGCACCGGGCAGAGGTAATAGGGTTGTTCGTATTTCTAACTCCTATGAGGTCTAAGGTTTCCTTCATTTCTATAGCAAGTAAAGATAATTAAGAGCTTTCAAAACTACACACCAAGATCCTATTAGCTCTTATTGGCCCTATAATTTCAGCTACCTGGATCTGAGATATCAATTCTGGATAACTTATTTCCTCCAAAAAATTGAGGGCATTTCCTCCAATATGTTACGCACACTAAACATTTGGAAATTACAAAAATAATGAAAGAAATTGGGAATTGCTTTTCGCAGTTATTGATGAAATACCGTTTATATTTGTCATTTACCGGATGACTTTTGGTGTGGTCCAAGTATTGTCAGCTTTCTAACAGTTGCGTGTATGCAGGTCTTAAATTATCTTGATGACATATTCGATAGTCTATTGAAGACCTTATCTGATCCTTCTGACGAGGTACTTGTCCTGACTCTTCGATAGTTTTCTAGTTGATAGGATTATGTTTTGTCCTATCTGAAGAAAGTTATTCCGTCATGCTAATTGACACTCATTATGCCACATTCTAACTTAACTTCTCGTTAATCTCTTAAGCTCGATTTTGATGTTTGGTTTGGATCGGATAAGCTTAGATTTATTTATCTTACTGAATCATCATTAAGGATCATCATTGTTACATATGGGGGTTGGTCCAAGTTGTAAGGAATTTGTATTCACTTAAGGAGGTCTTGGATTGAAGCCTCGCAAACATAGAAAACACCATTTGGAGAGCCGCCCCCAAAAAGGGCCTGAAAATGCTTGACTCTGAATATCAGAGGTTCTAAAAAAAATGATCATCATAATTGTCAATACCCTGCAAGGTACGCTCGTTTTGTTATCATTTAACTGTAGATTTGTTTTTCTCAATGTCAATCAGGTTGTGCTGCTTGTTCTTGAGGTTCACGCGTGCATAGCCAAGGATCCTCCACACTTTCGGCACCTTGTTGTATTCTTGGTGTACAACTTCCGCATTGATATCACTCTTCTGGAGAAGTGAGTATTGATTTTACCAGTAATTTATATCCTTATGAGTATTGATATACCCGTTACTGCTCCTCGTGACCTTGAATGTACATACCTTGTAGTTTCTCTGCTAAGTTGCTTTCTTTTGATAGGCGTGGCGCTCTGATAATACGGCGACTCTGTGTCCTTCTAGATGCTGAAAGAGTTTATCGGGAACTCTCCACGATTTTGGAAGGGGAAGCTGACCTGGATTTTGCATCAATCATGGTTCAGGTTGGACAAATATAAACTTTTGCATTGAAAAGTTTCAAACCTTGGCATCGCTGATTTAGGGTTTCCATAGACTGGAACGAAAAAGAAAAAAAGAAAATTGTCTCCTGCATTTACTAAGAGCAGAAAGCTAGCAAGCCAATTTGTTTGGTCACGTTTTTCTCAGACAGCCTATTACTTATCTCAACTTTTTATAATTTTGCAGGCTTTGAATTTGATTCTACTAACATCATCTGAATTGGCGGAGCTCCGAGATCTCTTAAAGCAGTCCTTGGTGAATCCTGCAGGAAGAGATTTGTTTGTATGCTTGTATGCTTCATGGTGCCACTCCCCCATGGCAATTATCAGCCTTTGCTTGTTAGCGCAGGTGAGAATTCTGCAATTTCTCATTGTTTCATAAATTGCCAGTAGCTTGGTTTCTCTTAAAGCATGTGCTATCTTTCTTTTTTTTCTGCATGTTCATGATTCTGTTTCATTTATCTTTGTTGGCAGACATACCAGCATGCCAGTTCGGTCATTCGGTCCCTTGGGGAGGAAGATATAAATGTCAAATTCTTAGTTCAACTTGATAAGTTGATTCGTTTACTCGAAACGCCAATCTTTGCCTATCTTAGATTGCAGGTACCCAATTGCACTCAACTTTCCAACTTCAGCTTTATGATGAGTTTTGGCATTCTTTAAGCACGGTATTTATTGAGCATCTTCCAGGTTGCTTGAAAATGTTTGAATATAACTGCTACATGTCTGTAAAAGATATTAGTTGCATTTTCTTTTCTTGAACTTCTATTCATACTTCAAGTGCTAGTATTCTGAACCGTCCATGTACTTTCCAGCTTCTTGAACCCGGAAGATATACATCATTGTTGCAAGTTTTGAATGGTCTTCTCATGTTACTTCCGCAGGTGAAGTATATATTCTCGTCTTTAACTAAGTTGTTCATCTATTGGAATTTGAATTGTGTTTTTCATGATGCATTGACTTTGCATGTTCTGATAAGACTCCCTGTTTGATTATGTGCACAGCAAAGTGTGGCATTCAAGATACTTCGAACTCGTTTGAAAACTGTTCCCGCTTATTCTTTGGGTGGAGATCAACTTAGACGTACATCTTCGGGGAATCCCTACGGTCAGATCCTAAGCAATCCATCAGGATCACAGATCTCAGAGGATGGTGATGTGAACCAGGATTTTGGTAATTCAAGTACAAAAAGCGGGATGAATTTTGATTCGAGGCTGCAACAGTTCAAACAAGCACAGCAACTACATCGGGTGCATTCGAAAACGCAAGCTCAAGCACGCAATTCATCAACGTCATCCAAGGTTTCTTATGTTGCTTTACCAACTTTTGCTTGCTGTCTGTTGTATCTTCTGTCTAAGAACTTGACAATGCTTTGGTTTATGTTACAGGACGTACAAGGACCTGAAGAATCTAAACGACAGCTTGCATCGGACCCGAATAGACCCCCTTCAAGGAGAAGTCCAGGGCAGTTACAGCTCTGACGCATCTTCCTGCCCAGTTATTTTTGGGCGAAGTCGTTCGGTCAATGCATAGTTGAAGTCGAGTAAAGTTGTAAAATTGTATATCCTAGTCTTGTCCAAATTTATAGGATGGCGGAAAGTGGGTTTTATGTTAAGCTTGTGCTTTACCTGGCCATTCTTTTTTCATTCAGTGAACAGATGCCCATGTGGTTTGTGTTTTTAAAATTGGAAAACCATATGGGCTAGAGCGAAATTTGTTAGGAATGTAAGTTTATTATGAAATAAGTAGTCGGTAAATTCATGTACACGATCATTATTGCCATAACTATGTACACGTCCTTCTTTCTCCTACTTAATTTTTGTACCGTGATCTTGAATGTGTTTGTGACGATTTGTTCTAAATAGGATCTGATCATCTGATAGCAGAGTTAGTATTCGTTTCTAATATCAAACTCGAGTCTGTGTCTCGTATATGTGGGTATACTATTGGAATTTGTACCTCTTTGGATAGAACTACAAATGCACGACAAAACGATCTTGTTATTCTAGCTCTTTTTTTTTCGTCCAGTGTTTGGGAATTTAATAGTCTAAAATTTTGTTCAAGAGATCCTTAAATAATAAGAGTAATATGGTAAAAAGAACTGCATTTTGGGCAGGAATTTGGCTTTTATTGTACCATATATGAATTCGGATGCACTTTTACTGCTCTGTTCTTCATGTAATTGAACAATCTTTAAGATAAAATCCCAGATTGGATCATTAGAAAACTAAAAAATGTGGTTGTAAGTTGTAACAAGATTAAAATATCTCTGAAGAAGTGTTCATCCGCAAACATGACGCAAGTTTAGCATCTAACAACAAAAAAACACTCGCCGAATTTCCACATCTAAAACACAAGTTCGTGGGGCTTCATTCCAGATTTTAGAGAGAACCGAGCAGCTAAGTACGCCTTCAAGTCAGGTACTTTCTCGATTGCGGCAAGAAGTGGCGCATCGGTAGCCTTCTGGTCATCTTTCTTGTCTTGCGGGAGAGCATTGGTTTCCTGTAAATAAAACAAAAGATGAGCTCAGCACAGCGGAATGAACTAACAAGACAGGTCACCAAACTAATGCAAATCCTAAAAATGACCTTTGTTTCCGGTTCGAAGAACTCTCCCTCTCCCTTCTTTTTCCTCTTCTCGGCCTTCTTGGAAAAATACTTGTCGTCAAAGTTATCGGCACTGACCCCAGTGATGTCAGCCTTGGTAGAGGTGGCAATCACATAAGACTGATTGACCCTCCTCAAAGGAACACCATTGACCTTGAATGGCCCTGTCAGGGAGAGATGCAAAAGACACAAAGTCACTGTCGAGATCAAATAAGCCCATAAATCTTTACCTTAAAGTAACAACAACAACAACAACAGACGACAATCCATAACTCACCAGTGACGAGAAGCAACCCGGAAGCAAGCTGCTTGAGGAAAACAACTCTCTTCCCTTTGAACCGTCCAGCAAGGATAATCAAAACGGTACCGGGCGTAATGCTAGCCCTGTAACCATTAATCAAGACAAGTCAAATCAAAACTGATTTACAACCAACCAACCAAACCAGTATTGATGCACAAGCAATCAAACACCAACAACGAACAAACGATTAGGCAATGGCAACCAAAACACAAGCCCTAAAACCCAATTCATCTATCTAGAATTAAAACCCTAAAACTCACAATCCAAAATCTTAACAAAATAAAAAAAAAAGAACACAAGGGAGGGAGGGAGGGACCCACCCACCTGAGCTTGGCGGTCTTGGGCGTCTTCTTGTTAGGGATAGGTCTTTTGACGTCGTCGGCGGGGTAAAACTTTGGTGGCTTCTCGGCGGGAGACTCGGGCTTAGGCTTGGGATCGTGACGTGGCAAAACACCGCCGTTCTTGGCCTTGATGGCCCACAGACCCCTCTTGTGGTACATCTTCGACCTCGAGTACTTCCCCACTCCTCGGATCAGGTCCGGGTTCCTGCTCACCACCTTGCTCTTCCTTGGCGCCATTTTTCTCCCGTTCCTTCTCCCTCACTCCCTCACAGTGGTTAGGGTTTGTTTTTAGGGTTTTTTCTTAAGCTTAGATTTGTTTCTGTGGGAGTAGGATGAGCTTGTCTCCTATTGTGGGCCAGCCCGTGTTATTAGCTGGGCCCAATATTCATCTCATTTCAGCCCAGACTATTTGTCACCTACGATAATTGAAAGTAATTAATATGTATATTTATGAATAATATTTGCTTGAGATTAATATTTTTAACTAATCGCATATATAACGTAAGACTATATGTTATCGTTCAATCATCTTTATAAAAAATTGAAATGTGGAATGGAACTTTTTTATCATTGTTATTCGTCCAACCCGCACAAGTAGCAACTTTGTTGTCATTTTTGCTGTTGATTTTTTATTTGGCTTGGAATATAATAAACCAAAGCTATTTATATCCATAATCTATAAAAATCGGGAGTTAAGTTTACATTTAAAGTAGTTCTTAAATTATTGAGTTTAGTAAAAATCTAATTTTTCATATTTTATTAAAAACGTGATTAGGAGCTTACTTCTTCAATATAGGAAACCTAACCTTGTAACCAATGCCTTCGAAATCGTTCCTGGAGGCTCTGGAACCGTGATGCGCTGTTGACGTGGTCTGCCATCGTGACCCGGAAAATTTCAAAACAGTCCAAATGGTTTAACAAATTTTCAAAATAGGCGAAAGTACAGATATTTTTGTGGACTCACAGTCACAGTCCTTCTCCCTCCGAGATGACGCCAAAAAATCCGTAGTCTCGCAACTTCCGCCCCAAAAAGCCAACACCCAAAAAAAGCTTTAAAACTCTCCAACTCTCTCTCTAATGGCGGCTTCCAAGTCCCTAATGGCCTCCCTCACCCACTATCGCCCAATCACATGCTCGACCCCAACAGCTTCTCCCCCAACCCCCTTCGGCTCTTCCTCTCGACTCGTCCCTTACCCTCCAAACCTCATTAAGTGGGTCAAACGGGAAGGCGGCTTCGTCCACCCGTCGGTTCGGATATCGGAGGACGGTCCGTATGGCCTCGGGCTCGTTGCTTCCCAAGAGATTCCCAAAGGGTCCCCTTTGATTGCTCTCCCTGACCATGTTCCATTGAAGTTTGGGCCTTTCGTGGACCGTGACGGGCTCGATGGACCCACCTCGGTTCTTGCTGACTTGGCTAGCCATGTCCCTGGTGAGTTTTTGTATTGGTTTGACTCTTGGTGGCTTGTGAGGTGTTGGGTCTGGCTAAAGATGGGATTTTTTTTGTGGGGTTTGGAGAGTGAGGTGAGCTTTGTGTCTTTCGAAGGAGCATTGTTATGAGGTTCCGATGTTCCGAGGAGGATATGATGATGCTAGTGAACTAGTTCATGATCTGCTGTTGTTAGGGATTTCTGAGATTGGGTAAGAATTTGGATGCAGCTAGGTCATTTTCGATGAATGTGGTACATATGTTGGTGAGGATATGGAAAATGTAAGTGTTTTATGAGCTTTTTTCGGCTTCATTTTATTGCTGGAAAATGTTTCCAGCTCAAGCAAACATTCGAAAGATGTTCATTGAGAAAACTGTTAGCCTAACCAGAGTGAATCATAACTTTCCTTGAAATATGTCTGATGTCATATTAAGGAAAATATTTTCCGTTATGGCGAAACAAAGGTCAAATGGTTTCGCTCGGAATGACCTGGAATGGTCAGTGTGATGTTGTTGCCTTACTTTCTACCAAGTCCTAACATGCTAGATATTGATTTGATGAGGTGAATCTGACTATTATAGAACATTGTCATGTAGAGTGCAACTTTCCGTTTTACTAATTAGTACCTGTACACTTTTGAATCTGAGTATAATTTACATTTGCAAGCATTTCGCAGATGAACTATGGTCAATGAAATTGGCTTTAAAGCTTCTGCACGAAAGAGCAAAGGACGATTCTTTCTGGTGGCCATACATTAGCAACCTTCCCAAAACTTTCAATGTTCCTATCTTTTTCCAGAAGGAAGATATAGAGGACTTGCAGTATTCTCCCCTTGTTCGCCAGGTATTGCCATAAAAAATTGCTGTTTGAAATATTAAGAGGACTCGTTATGTATTACTCTATGTTGGGAATGTGACAAAAAACATGTTCCTTAATCAGGTAAAGAAGAGATGCCGGTTTCTACTTGATTTTCACAAACTTGTCCAGAAATTTCTGGGAAATGTAGATCCCAGTGATCATCCATTTGCGGGTAAAGATGTGGAGTCATCTGCACTTGGGTGGGCAATGTCAGCAGTCTCCTCCAGGGCATTTCGGCTGTACGGGGAAACGCTTCCCGATGGGTCCCACTTAGATGCTCCTATGATGCTTCCTCTAATAGATATGTGCAACCATAGTTTCGATCCTAACTCACATATTGTTCAGGAGAAAGATGCTGGCAAGGATGACATGCTTGTTACGGTAAACTGTTCGTTTTCTTTCGTGTTTCGGTTGTCCATTTTTTTATCAACAAGAATTTAACAAAAGTTCTCTTTGTTTGCTACACTAGGTAGTGGCGCAAACAGAAATTGGGGCAAATGATCCTTTACTTCTAAATTACGGCAGTTTAAGTAACGACCTCTTCTTCCTGGACTATGGATTTGTGGTGCCTTCGAACCCTTATGACTGCATCGATCTCACGTGCAATCTAGGAATGCTGGAAGCTGCAGGTTACACAATTGGGGTATATTCACCAAACTTCTCTTCACCGAAGCCGTGGCAGCAAAAGATTCTATCCGAGCTGCAATTGATCGGAGAGGCTTCAAACCCCAAGGTACTGGTACTTCAGAATCAGTGTCATTGTCGTTCAATTTGTTCATTTCCATAATTGGTGAAACCATTGTGTTCATTTTCAATTTCTCGAAAACGTAGGTCGCTATTGGAGGCGAAGAGCAGGTAGACGGACGCTTGTTGGCGGCCCTCAGAGTATTGCTTGCGAATGATGAAGATGCTGTAAAAAAAGTGGACTTGGAAACTCTCAAATCGCTGTCAGCTTTTGCTCCTTTAGGAGACGAGATTGAGCTGTCTGCTCTACACATTATTGTCGCGCTGATCGCCAATATATTTCAGAGAATGCCGACCAAACGGCATGACGACGATGAGATACTGCGTCGGCCTATCCCGGATTCGACTAGATCGGTTGTCGAGTACAGAATTGAGAAGAAAGAGGTGTTGTCAGAGGTGATGAGAACTCTTGGTGTCAAGGTGAAGGCACTAATGCTTTAAGATCCGGCCGTTGCGGTCTTATCAAGTGTCAATCTGACCAGAGAATTTGCAAAGGGTTAGTTTCGTATCAAGCATTATGGGACCGTTTTTGTTCTTACTCTCTCTTCAATGTCTCATCGACCTTGATAATTTTGATGGCAACTGCTTGGTTACTTCTCATGTTGTAATGCTAGAAATCATAATCTACTTCATCCAATTCTCCCACGTGAAGTTATAAACTTATATTCAAACTCTTCTTCTTCTTTTTTATGATGTCCCAACTCAGTAAGTATATTTCACAAGGGAAGATGAGATAATTGTTATAACTTGCATACAAGGTAAATTCTAATGGCAACTGCATCATTGTTTTAGTCTATGCGGATGTCTCGAGTTCGAATAAGTCCCACCTCCCACCATGAAAAAGTCGTAACAAGGTAACCGTATTCATTTTAGTTGGCTAAGTAGAGGATTAGATACTAATTATGATCTTATTCAAAACTTGTATAAAGAAATTGAACCAAAATTTGCAAAACCGATACGAAAAGTGTCAAATAGATTTGTATAATGTGTTTAGACTTGGGACTCTTCAGCAATCTACAAATTTTCCAATATATAGTCTCTAGACTAAATGACTATGGATAAGATAAGATAAGATAAACACTTCTTCGAATTATAGTAAAATTGATCAAGTATGAGTGTATAAATATAGTAGAAGAATAAGATCTACTTTAATCCTAAGTTAACTAACATGCACGTAAGGTAAGGTTTGAATGTCTAGATCTATAAGGTTTGAATTTTTCTGCTATCCGGAATTACCTTCAAGGTTACCTGCAATTTAATGGTCAACCCACCTTAACTTCCACGCACCAAATCTGTTTAAGTCATAATTTTCTCAGAGCCAGACGACACGAGTCGCCGGCTGCCGAACGGAACTGGGGGCCGACCAAAATATACCATGGTTTGGTTAAGTACTTGTGTGTCAACAGTTAATCTGAACAAATCGAGTTTTTACCTAATACATATATTCAACAAAAAATTAATAGAAAACACAGATTATAATTAGCAAAACTAAGTGAAGTTGAATGTTACCATAGGAAAATATAAGAAAAGATGAGGAATGCGAAGTTACGCTAAAATTACGTACATGGAAGCAAAGGACATTCGTTTCGATTTCAGCCATTTCTGTCCCATGGCTTTCAAATCGACTTTTGATTTTTAATTCTTAGAAAGGCAAACTATTCGCAACGCATTTTAATTCCAGGACAAAATTTTCTTATTAAAATTTAAGATGCCCCAAACATCAATGATCAAATATTTTTCCGAACCACTTTTTAACATTTAGTTTAACAACACAAAACGTTGAAAGATTTAATAAAAATACGGATTCAATCAATTTGAGACAGAGATTGGTCTAGCAGTCTGATCATAAGCCAAACCAAGAGGGGAACGTGACTTTTGCCTGTTGCCCATCATCTTCCTCCTCAAACCTCCTCCACTGCTCACCTCCACCTGCTCACCAACCGACCTCTGCTTCATCTTCTGATGTTCTTGCTTGATCTTCATCACTTGGCTATGAACTGGGGGCCCACCAAAACCTAGTACCGTGTCTTCTTCCGACAAGTATCCATCCTCTTCTCTTGCAATGTTTGTAGGAAAACTGTTGGTGTGCTTGTGATCCATGGCCAAGTATTTTTCAGAATGAAGGTGAAGAGAAGGTGGCTCACGCTATGGGGACTTGTTTTACCTACAATTGGTGGAAGGTGGCTCACGCTACGATCTTTGTTCAAACTTTTTAAATTAAAAAAATATATATTATTTTAAGATTCAATCTCTAAAATAGAACTCTATACGAGAGATGAAAAAGAGTTGAAAGGGTATTGTTGGGTTAATTTTGTTGGGATTAGGAAATATTAATACGGATGCATCATACATGTGTCGTGGCTTTTGCTGGTCAAACTTGTGCGGTTTTAATAAGCTGCATGCCTTTTTTGTACATATTTGAATATGGAATATTCCTTGGTCTATTTTAACTTTTCAGGACCAACAAACACTCAAGACTGTGATGGAGTTTTTTCTATAATTAATCAATGATTTCTAGATTTCTCAGAAATGCTACAGTATTGTTGGGAGAAAGTAGTTATAAAATAGAAAAAAAGACTAATTACATAAAATCTCAAGCCCCAAGTTACATTACATCTCTAATGCAATAGTCTAGATTGGCATTTGCATTATAAATCTGAAAACCAAATATATAAAATGCCGGTCAAAGTTTCGTTAAAGCTGTTTTGAACTTGACGAGTACTTTGATTTCTTACATTGGGCGTTTTGATATTTGAAGAATTGAATGAAACAAGGAAGATTGATAAGATAATCGAACGCTTTGATTCACCAATTTTATTGAAATTTGAAAATATTGGGGTATTTTGTCCACATTATAGCTGCACAGTGTAGACATTTTTTTTCTTTATCTACAGATTAAACTTTTTCTCAAAAAAAATTTCGTTCCTAAATAAAAATAATCAACTTCTTGTGTATTTTCTTATTTGAATTTGGTCTCCCTCTTAAACTTGGGCCACGTTATTTGTCTCAGCTCAGAGGAACTTGAACTATCAAGCCTATAACAATATCCACTAAAAAGCCTATAAATGCTACAGTTTCTGTTTTGGGCCGTCGTCTTCCTGGCCCTCCATTGTCCATGACCATGATAAGAAAATATATCATTTGCTGGTGTAATTTTATCGAGTAATTTTCTGGCGACAGAATAAATTCACATTTTTTACAGGCTCATTTGACTTATTACTTTTTGGTAGGGTTTGGGGTATTAGGTTTTCCTATATACAAGATTACTGACTTCATTTTCATACGTTTAAATCATCACAATTATTATAAAGTAATAAATAGTGAATTTGAATTTAGGAATTTAACTTTAAATTCGAGGACCCTAAACCATATTAGACATAATTTTTTTCTCAAAAAAACTTTTATATTTTTGCAAGACAAAAGGAGAAAACATGCAAGATGACTAGACTTCACGAGGACTGTTTCTATTTTGGAAGGTTGCCGCTTGAAACTCAGATAGGACATTTAATGTTCCAGCCGTAGCTTTTCATGCAATAATAAATACTAGAAAATGCAGAAAGTTGTTATAAAATAAACGTAAACAGACAGACGAAATTTTCAGATCGTCTATCCTTATGTCAAAGCGACGAATTTTTTAAAGCGGTTACCAAACCAGACCGTTTCTAAGAATTAAATGTACCTTCTTTTTTTTATTTGATAATTAAATGCTAAAATAATTTATTGGTATTTCATACTTATTTGATCATTATCAGTATCACAACGTACTGCGATCTTGACAAATTACTTTCTTCCGTCAATAAGTGAGTCGCTGATCCACAGATATATACATATATATATATTTTATATTGATTCTTATTAAAAAATAAATTAAATCTATTAGTCAAATAATATTTATGAATGATTACAAATTTTAACAAAATATATCTAATAATTCATTTTTGCTAAAAAAATAATGTCAACTCTTTTAGGTGTGAACACGGAGTCATGACACATCTCGCCATCAATAATAAGTTGGCTACCAAAATAAATGCGTACAGATGGCATGTGGGCTGTGGCACGTCGACCATTTGATCAGATTTGTCTTTTGGTAAATTTGAATTTAGAGTTAGGCTTAAATTCACAGTGAAATCAGATATTTAAGGTGAATTTGTATAGATATTTTTTCATCTATACAAAAAATGAGAAATTATTCACGGTGAAAATGATATGGATTTATTGTTTTTCTATCTAAGAAGTAAGAAGTATTAGAATATAATTGATTACGTCATTAATTACGCACTCTGTACGTACCCTCGAACTTTTCGTCCACCAGCTACCAGTTTCTGCCCACAATATTATTTGTAAAAGATGTATGAGCCGGCATCTTCAGGTCTCATGCTCCTCTGGTAAAAAGGAAACTAGAGAAAGGCTGAAAGCATTTAAGATGATAGGTAATGAAGCTGGGGATTATGTTTTTTTTATTATTATTGCATGAACCTATTTACTTATAATTGCGTGTTATGGGCTTTTGATAGAGAACTTTGATTTTTTTTTAGAGGAAGAGATTATCCTTCATATAATTTGACGGTTTTGTTTAAGGGTCCTTGTTTGGTTTGCTCTAGTTAAACTCAGTTAGTAGTTGGTGTTGGTCATGAGTTTATGATTGGAAAATTAGTTTTTGTTTGGTTTGGTAACTGATATTATTCGATATATTCCCAATTATGATTTGGTTGAGTGGTAGGTATCTTTCTAGTCACTTAACAGTAACTAAGAAGCGTTCAATTGAGAAGAAAAAAAGTTACAATGAGATCAGAAAGCCTAGATTTCTTTACTTGTTTGGTTTGGCAAAATGCTTTATTAATAAAATGAAAGAAATAGAAAACAAAAGACCCACGAGACAACAAGCCTAGTATCTACAACGACCTATTAACCCCTACCCGTAATTCCCCCTCTCACCGAGAAGTGACATAACCTAGTGTTGAAGTATGGAGTTTAATATGTGCCGGGTTTTGAATGACGGAGTCGATTGAAAACGATGTGAGACACAGATGATTGAAGATGATGATCGATTCGAGGGAAGAGTTATAAGCATGATCAGAACGACGATCGGATTATATTTGGAACATTAGAAGGTGCACAATACGTCATGACGATTGAGCGAATGCGGCCAGCGAAGTCGAAGGGTTCGACGAGCGTTGGGCTTGTTTTGATAGGGTTGGCTGGCAATCGCCAGCCCTTGAGTGTCAAGGATCTGGCAAATGCAAGTAGGGGCGTAGCTATATGGAGATGAGTGGGGGCAATTGTCCCCACTTAAATTTTTTTTCTTTGATAATTAGATATATTTTTAGTATATGTCCCTATTAAAATTAAAAATTGACCCCATTAAAAAATTAATCTACCTATAAATTAAACTAAACTTTAATAAAAAATTAGGTATTTTTTATATTGTCCTCACTCAAGAAATTTCCTGACTACGCCCTGAATGCAAGGGAAGTCAAGGGTAAATAGAAAAAACTGAGTGAAATTCCAAATGGTGGTAATGGTCTTTAGTCCTTATAAAAGAGAGGAGTGAGTGAAACTTCAAAAAGCGGGTATGTCTTTAGTCCTTATAAAAAAAAGTGAGTGAAATTCTAAAGGATGTGTCATTTGCTTGAGTGAAGCGTAGAGTGATAAAAGTGTGACTACAGTAGGAGAATTCCCCAAATGACCAAGAGAGACCTTGTGTGAGGCACCATTGTAATAGAATGATTGTAACTTGTGGATATAGTTAAATCTCTCTTATCTTAGAAAAAACCTTGTTTCTTTTGTTGTTTGTTTTGTGATTTGTGTTTGTGTTTTTTTCCTCTGCAACTGTGAGTGTTATATTGATTAGGTTCGTTCAAGGGTGTTCCCTCTTAGTCGAAAAGTTAGAAGAGTGCTTTATTTCCCCAACACTTGGTACATGCCCAGGTTACACCCAAGGACCTCAAAGCCATGTCCGAAAAAAACAAATGACGAACAAATTTGCTATTTATAATAAATTTTAGTTTAATTCCAAAAAAATGATTCCGTGTTTAACAAACGTGAAGAGAATAGGATAGGAGATCCAAATTTAACACAAATGGAGAGAGAACAAATGTGTCATTGATGATCTATATAAAACACGTTTATCTATTTTGTGTGATCATGTCATGCTTGATGTATTTGTGTAATTGGATATAAAACACATTCTTGATACATGATTACGTCAGATTTCAGATTAAAAAATAGAGGTCAGATGACTTTTTTTTATTATAAGTAATTGTATATTGATCTTCGAAAAATTTCTTACAAAATTAGATAGAACTTGTCAAAGTATTTCGAACTATCAGATAAAAATTATCTAATTTTCTTGATTAAATAGAAGCAAGCAGAAGTTTAGATGACTTTGTTCCTCAATTAATTAAAAGAACGAAAGTAGACGTGCGAGGTTAATTGAGATGACGATTACTACCATCCAAATGTCAAACGACAAGGACGCCCTTACATACGTACAAACGCCAAATTTACTTTTTCCTTGTCTTTTAACAGAATGAATATTGTATTCGAGCGGCAAGCAACATGTAAATATTGATATATTAATAAAATTATTTATAATAAATGACAAGGATGCCTTTAACGGCCGAATTAACAAGCATAAAGACGGGAGACAATAGCACATGAGAGGGGGCATCTAACTAGCCTTAAAAAAAGCAACGTATTATCCCATTATTTAATTAGAAGTCTTCTAAGTCAATTCTATATGGTTACGTTTATTGGAACTAACGGTTTGGTTAAGGCGACAATAGCCCACACAAGACCCAAAAAAAATTAAGCAACTCTATTTATATTATAACAAAAGTAAATTATTTATAGTCCCAGAGATTTGATCCTTCTCTGTTTAAGGTCCTTAACTTTTATAAATTAATATTATCTCCCTGAAATTTAATAAAAATAAATTATTGAATAGGTATTTTGATCACCTCCCAGATCCTCGCTTCTTATTTTAAGCACTTTTACTTTTATCCTATCTCGAAAATTAAGAGATAATTTGCTCTTATAATTATATGGTACTTTTAAAAATAAAATTTTACATTGTGATAATGTCAAAAAATTTGAATTATAAATTTAATATTCATAATCAATTGTATCGCGAAGAGCCTTTTGGCCATGATGAGATGATATGAATAATATATCTAATAATTCACAAATTTATTAACCAAAAGAATTAAAATTCGAGTAAAAAAATTTTGTCGTTTGTGCACGGCTACATGTGATGAGTCCGACCGAATCAATCCCAACGACTGTGTTGTGTTCCTCCCTTGAAGGTAACATGTCTTGTCCGTGATTCCTTTATCTAAACCGGAACTAAGGAACAGTATTACGGCATTAGCTCTCTCCTTCAGTTTGGTTTGCATTTGGACTCAGAAATCTCATATTGAACCAATAACTTTTTGAACGATTACAGATACTCAAATTTCCAGAATCAATATTGAGCTACATGGATATTATTGGACAAATTATGAATTTGAGGTCAATACATTTGTAATTTTACCTCCTTCTACAACGTTGGGTTTAGTTATATGAAAAAGTTCAGTGTTGTCTCAGTTCAACTATATAAGCTTATTTTTGTAAAAAAATGATACATAATTTAAATTTTATACACGAATAATGGAGTTAGTTAGATTGCGCACACAAACGAAAGACTTTACCCTCCACTAGTATTGATTTTAAATTGGACATATAATTAGAAAATAACGGAATAGAAAATCCACATTTGAATATGTGTCTAACAACTTCTTGGACCAAAAGATTGGAATAACTCTGCCACAATGTTAGTCTGGCATTTATATGGGGAGCCAAGAGTAGTGAGGCCATCTCCAATCCTAGAAAATAGACCTTTTGAAAGTGTTTTCGCCCCCTTCCAGATACTATTTCAAATTCACCAAGGTCTACTACCTTTAGCTGCTTTCATAAAACTCACACCCGAAAGATAAATTCCTTAAAAGGACTTTGAAATAGAGAGTTTTGATCCGAGTAACGTCTTCAAGCTTATTTAGCCAATAAAGCAAGATTAAACAAGTGTAAGCCCTTAAAACCCAGACCCCACCTTGCATAGTTGCATTTTTGAAATTGATTCGATGAATTTTTCTTCCATCCGGATCCCTCGACCACAAAAAATTGACAATAATGCTATTAAGGTTGTTGCAGATCCATCCATCATTGCAACAGATTGCCAAATTGCTTTTATCTTTTTAACTTACTCATTTGCTTTGTTTGATTGGAACGTTTAACTTCATGTAATAGAAAACAGGCGCAACCTTGCTAATCTACCCTTTTGTTCTACAATAAATATTTCTAGATCTAGGAATGCTATTGCGGATTAAATTACCATCAATCTCTTATTAATATTTTATTTACGAAATGCATTGTCCATCTTTCTGAATTTTACGTATTTTTCTTGTCAGGTTTCCACGACTTAATTTATATACACACATGTTTAATTAAAAAAACTGATATATCATAATACCACTACAACAATTAAATATTTTTATTTCTTTATCCATTCATTTATGAATTCTAAAACAACTTTAATTTATGATGCATATACCTCTGGTTTTCTCTTGTAGGAGGGGAATATAAAATTTTAAAAACATCTACATTGGAAAAAGAAAAAAAGAGAATTCATAATACAAATAAATCAATTACACCAGCCGCAGCGGGGAGGGCGCATGCCCTCGGCCCGCCACGTGTCAACACGGGCTTGGGCGTTGCGCCCTCCCCGTTTCTCTCTCCGGGCGTCCTCTGGCGTCAGAAAGGCGTTCCACGCCTTCGGGGCACGGCCCGGACTGGGCGACGTGGCCCCCTCTGATTGGGCCACGTCGCCCAGTCCGGATTTTTATTTTTATTTTTTAATTTTTTTAAAAAAATTGAAAAAAATCGAAAAAAATTAGAAAAAATTAAAAAAAAATCTAAATTCATTTTTAATTTTTTCCAAGATTAAAAGTAAAAATATTTTTTTTTTACAATTTTTTTTAATTTTTTGAATCCAAAAAACGAGTGTTTTCGGATAAAAAAATGTGTGTGGTCCAAATTTGTTGAAAAAAATATGTGGTTCAAAATCGTTTGAAAAATCTATAAATTGGCACACCTTCTTCATAAATTTTCACACCAAATCCTCTCCTCTCCTTTAGAAAAATAAATTAAATATGGATCCGATTAGTTCAGATTCTAGTTCGGATTTTCATGGTAGTTCTGGAGATGAAGATAATAGGTTAGTAGTCAATTATATGCAGCAATGGCAAGCCGTAAAGATTTTATGATCGCTGATTCTCAAGTTCGAAATAGAGAAGCCCATATCGCTCTTCGTAAAGATTTAGTTGAGCACGTTTGGACTAAGTTCGGTAGTAGTAACTAGTTATGTAATTTAAAAATCTATGTTATTTCTTGCATTTTGTAGTTCCTTTTGTAATTTGCAATTTTGAATAAAATTTCAATTTCGAAAAATTGTGTGGTTCGATTTTTTATTTTGCGTTTTCGAAGTTACGTCCAAAAAATATTCGAGTTTAGTACAGTTAGCTGAATTTTAAAAAAAGCTGAGCTGAAAAAAAAGCTGATGTGGCTGGGGCCACGAGCACTGTAGCAAGGGCACCACTGTGAGCTGAAAAACTAAGATCAGGGGCACGCTGACGTGACGCCCAGGGCACAGACTGTAGCAGGAGCACCAATGCGGATGGTCTTAGTGTGAACTCTGAACAACTCAGGCTGGCCCCGGAGCCGGATCGGTCTTTTCTGTTTTTGTTTCAAAAAATTAAACATTGATAGTATGTCTCAATCTTTTGGTCCAGGAAGTAGTTAACGCGTCTCAATCTTTTGGTCCAGGAAGTTGTTAGAACATAGACATATGATAAAATGTGGATTTTCTAATCCGTTATTTTCTAATTACATGTCCAAATTAAAATCAACACTAGTGGAGGTAAAGTCTTTCGTTTATATGCCAGACTAACATTTCAATAAAAAAATTCACTCGAATTTTCTGTTTGAACTTGGACAAAGAATGCTCTGATTTAGTCTAAAATTTTTTGGCATATTTAATGGTTGGACTATATGACATCTTTATTGTACCTAACATAAACAAACATTAGAAAAATATCTTCTTTAAAGTTCCATGATTTACTTACGGTGCTTACTTCATTATTATCTGATGATGTATCGCCTATTATCAGGTTAATAGGTTATTGATGTTTTTGTTGATGAAGCTTGGGTTGACTTACTTCGAGTTGATGAAGTATGGGTTGATGAGGTATTGACCATAGTTGTTTATTTTGGCATACGTAAGAAATATTTTGGCAGTGAATATGGTGATTGTTGATTAAAATTTTGTTGGATTGACTGGATTTTAGACAAAAATAAAAATAAAAATCAATCTTTAGACTCGATAAAATTGGGATCCGAGAAGAGGCAATTGGGCGATGAAGCAAATGGAGCACTCATTAGCAGAGCTCATTCTTCTTTTATAAAGATTTGCAGCATTAGAGATCCCATTGATCAAAAGTTTCCAGATAAAGTTAATGAGTTTTGGAGAAACTTTAAGCTTCCAGATGGATGGCCAGATGCTTCTGGCTATACGACGTGTGAGATGACTGGGAATGTAAATTTTAAAATCGAAGTCGGCAGCTGCACACGTGACCGTGTCCCCAAAAGTCAATTTCCGATCATTTTCATTTTTCTATTGTCGGAATTCCTTCATGTTCGAGATTTCGGTTACCATACACTGTTAAAACAATCTATAATTTAATTTAAATAAGTTTAGACACTAAATTCTTACAATTCGATACTTGGCCATGACACAACGAGTATGGCCATTTGTGATACATAGCTCCTAGCTATTTAATTTATTTTCTTAAATCTTGGGGGTGATAGTTGGGGAGGCGACAATACATGGTGGGTGGAGAAGAATTTTACTGTTTATGTTTTTATTGTTACTATTCACTATATATTACCAAACAAGAATTATAAGTTTTTGTTATAAATTTGATGTGTATGTGATAAACTGGAAATTTCATGTAATTTCGACTACATCACGGAAAAAGTTTCGTGAGGACTATATTATGGATAAAATTTTCCTGATTTAGTCATGAAAAAAATTATCGTGTTTTGATTAATAACTGAAACAAATTGTGTAATGTTTGGATTGAATATTTGATATTTAAATTTTATAATTTTTACTATTTGAATATTAAAATTTTGACGATAGTTATTTAATTTTCTTATCATATAATATTTTTGGGAGGAGAATTTCACAAACTACACACATTAACGATTTGACAATTTTTTAAAATCAATTTCGTTGTAGGGAATTTTTTCATTGAGATGATATATCGTTGAAAAATCCGATTTGTCATTAAACTTGATGTTGTTCACATTGATGTCGTTGAAAAGCTTGATTTTATGGTGAAAAACATGATTCATTGTACAAATTTATGCTGTTTTAATTTTTCAATTAAAAAATAAAAAGTATTGTTGAAATAGTTAATATGTACGAAAATAAAATTGCATAAAACTATGTAGTAGCAAAATAAAATATGGGCATCAGATGGAGCAAGGACATACAAAATTGAAATGAAAGTTGAGAGAATCGAACCTCAGTGTTTAGAAAAAAAAGTTCGATTATTTTGTCTTTTATAAGTTTGCGCATAATCCGTGACCGTGAGATTGATCTGACAATCCATATTTTCTTAGATCGATAATGCAGATCAATTGTGCACGCAATTTGATAACCCGTATTACGTGAACAAAGACATACGACATTGTCGTGTGTATAATATATGTTCCTATATTTAGGTGAAGGGGCGTACAAGGGAAAAAATAATTTACTACTTGGACATCAAATTTATAATTAAAAAGTTATAACACTTGTTTGATAATAAACTATGATCAATAACACCAAAGTATGATCATTAACACCAAAGTTACAATCCATATTTTCTTAGATCGATGATGCAGATCAATTGTGCACGCAATTCGATAACATGTATTAAGTGAACAAAGACACACAACATTGTCATGTGTATAATGTATGTTCCTATATTTAGGTGAAGGGGCGTACAAGAGAAAAAAATAATTTGCGACGTAGACATCAAATTTATAATTAAAAAGTTATAACACTTTTTTGACAATAAACGATGATCAATAACACCAAAGTATGATCATTAACACCAAAATAGGAAAAATATTTTAATTGTTCTTTTTAACGGAGAATCTCGTATTCGTTTCGATAGATAATTATGCTATCTTGTATGTTGTTTTAAAAAAATATATTAAATAATTTACATTTGGAGAAAGTAAATATTTTAATGTTGATAAAAATAATTTCTTATGAATATTTAATGCTAGTCAGTCTCATAGGATGTAAACTTGAGTTCTTTAATTATGCAATGACAATTTTGATTGGCAAAAATCTTAGTAGTTGTTAGTGACGAACATGTGGAGATTATAATCTAGAAATTTATTTTGGCTAGTAATGGCTCCCTCTTTTTTACCGGTGTTTTGACTCTAATAGTTTTTCGTTTTCACCAGATAAAAGTCTCAATTTTCTTCATTGTTTCAAAGGTTTATGTTTTCTCTGCTAATTTTTCTCATTACAATCTTCGAAGGTTCTATATTACTTTTCAACTCAGTGTGCAAAACGATTATTGTGGGCCCGGTGATGTACGACTCCTACGGCGTGTTGGATTTCATTAATCCAATGCGTTAAAACAAGAGAAAATAAGAACAAAAAATCTCACATTCTTTTTCTTTTTTGTTCATATCAAATACAACAAAAATTAAAGATATGGAATTGACATGCAACTCCGTCTGATCACATAAACCAACTCATAATTTGACTTGACAGTCTTGAATTGAGATTGCGTCGCAGCTAATTAACTCATCCGTGTTAGTTATAGCATAACTTAAAATTAAAAATACGTGTAAATAATTTATATTAGATCTAATAATAAAAGTACTGGAAATCAATCAATTTTTGGGACCCCGTCGACTTGTTAAAAAAAAGGAAACGACCCAGAAGTCCATGTGCAAGCATCCATCACTCAATTTTTTTAAATTTTAAGTGTCCATCAATCGATGTCACTCTTTAATAGCCCTAGCCTATCCCCACCTTTCCACTAATACCGAGATCCAGAATCATATGTACTGATTGATGTTTTTTTTCCGTGATTTATTTTTAAATTTTTTCATAAATTTGTTAACTATCGGTAATTTTTTTGTGAATTATTCTAAGTCATTAGAATTTTTTTTGGATGTCTTAAGTGAATATAAAATTTGTAAATAATTTTTTTGGTACTATTTTTTAATTAATTATGAACATTAACATTTTTTAAGAAAAAAAAACCCACCTAACGCGGCTTTTAACTTTTCACCCCATGTCATAATTATTTCCGTAGATTAGAGTGTGATTATTTATTTTTTAAACAATGAATTAGCATACACTAAAGAGAAACAATGATCACATATTCTTAAAGATTAGGACAGCCATGTCTAAAATAATTTATAATAATATTTGACTATCAATATTGTTCCTAACCTTTTCACGTTAACGTAGACGGTGCAACAAACACGGCTTGCTGCAAGCCTTCAATAATGCTTATATATATAATTCCCATATGCATCTTCTTATCCTTAAAAAATAGCTTGTGGCTACCCTGAAATTTCTCCAACCCTTCTCTTCTCGCTCTCAACAAGAAGCTTTATTTTCCTCGCAATTGGAGATAATATTTACTATTTAGAGCCTTGATTCTTGTTTAAAAGAACCCAACAATTTGTTGGAATAGATAAATATTTGGTTGTTTTTTTGTGGCCATCTAGTAGTCTCCCTCCATCGTTAGATTTTCTCTCGTATCGAGTTCGAATCGTCGAAAATAAAAACATGACTTGCTTGGTTTCTCGCACGGGAAGGGAGTTGCAGAGATACGACAACTTGGGTCGTCGCCAAGTTGTAGGGTGAGCCTCTTGTTTCTTGTCTGATATTTCTTGAACTTTCTTAATTTTGAGGTTAAATTCGAGGCTTAATTAATTGGATTTTTGGCTATTTCAGGTGCATTCCTTATAGGCACAAGATTAATAAGGATGGCTCAATTAGTAGTGAATTGGAGATCCTCCTTATATCTTCACAGAAGGCTTCTGCTGGAATGATGTTCCCTAAGGTATATAATACACGAAATATACATGTTTCGGTAGAAAAACAAATTCTGAATGCTTATGGATGTTGTTAATTAATATTATTTTCCTCAATTGTCTCAGGGTGGTTGGGAGCTTGATGAAACCGTAGAAGAAGCGGCTGCCAGGGAGTCGGTGGAAGAGGCCGGAGTCCTAGGAATAGTTGAGGTAATTATTCTTTATATATATGATATTATTCGAGTAATTTTTTCCGATTAGCTCCTGTGATAATTTGAGCGAAAATTATTCTAATTTAATTATAACTCTAATTTTACAGGGTGAGTTAGGTAGCTGGAACTTCCTTAGCAAGAGATATGGCATCTACTACGAAGGGTATATGTTTCCTTTGTCTGTAACCCAGGAGCTGGATTTCTGGCCGGAGAAAGACCTCAGGAAAAGAACTTGGGTATGTATTATTTCTTTGAATGTCATAATTATATTCGGTTCAAATTTAAAAATTGCAATTTTTATGATTTTATTGATTTGATTTTTTTTTTCTATGGTTGTGAACAGATGAACGTAGAAGATGCAAGGGAATCATGTAGGCATGCGTGGATGGTAGAGGCCTTGGACAAATTAGTTGAGCGTCTCGCTTCCAATAATTCCAACCAAGGGATTAGTATTAAGGAAGAGTTAATTAATTGTTGTTAATTTTATTTACCAATAACCGGTCGACATTGGGTTGACTTTGTACATAAAATCCCTTGGGAACACAGCGGATTCAGACGTCCTATTCGGCAACTATTTGGATTTGTTGGTCTAAAGAGGTAGACTGAGACGATTAAGCTGATGATGAGGATGGGTACAATTAAGGGCAGATTAGTGACATAGGGTAATCCAATTTAATTTCTCTGCTTTTTTGTTCCTGTTTGGTTTTTAGGGGCTTTGCCCTTGGCCTTGTATGAATCGTGGGCAGAAGCAAATTAAATGGACAAAAAATGTAAATATGAGATCTTTTAGTGCAAGTGACTTTGTCCATTCCTTTTCCTTTGATGTTGGGTTTTGTCGGTTGATGCAATTATTGGAGAAAATTCCAAACAAAAAACGATTCTTATGTTCTTTTTTTTTTGAAATCGAGATCTACTCCTCCTTAACCATTGAATTTGAAATCAATGTTTTTTTTCAAATAATCGGAAAATGAAATAGTCTATTCTCAAAATTTTGGTTGGTCCGACTGGTTGCATCATTAATAATTGGAGTCTTTTCATAGTAAAATTTTTGTATTCAATTTTAAATCTTAAGACGATGAATAATAAATCTTATACGATAATAAATTAAGCTTAACAATATTTTCTTGAATTCTCTAACATGCCTACTCCAAAGAAAATCCATTTGCATGGGGTTTTCATGGACTTGAAACCACCTCTTGTATTTTAAAAAAAAATCATCTAATTGGTTAGACCGATCAACGACATTCGACAATTAGTACAACCGTTTTCCAAGTTGTGATATAAAAATGAAACCTTCATGAATGTTGAGTCATGGTTGAACCAATTTTTAAAACAATGTTTGGCATCCTAATCATTAGTCAACCCTAAAAAAACCATCATCCCATTTTCTCACCGCCAGGAATACGGCAAAACCTACGACTATGAGCAGAGCGGACGTGATTAAATCGGAATCCTTTTGCTAATATTATATATAGGTAGGACTTCACCAAAAAATATATATATATATATATAGGTAGGCTAATTACTCAAAAAAACAAAACAAAGATGTCCTCTTCAACCTCGTGTCTCTTCTAGCACACAACCAACATTATTTAAAAAGTAAATAAATTTCAAAAGATAGTACAATTGGTTGTTATGTTTAATTATTTTTTAAATGAATAATTACATCTGCAAGGTTTGCATCTTGATATCCATCAAATTATGTTATATTATATGTTACTAAGCCAAATATTGTCATGATCGATGTATCAGTTTCGAGTTCAATTCCTTCAAGCAACATTAGTTTCCCAAATCAAAATTAAATCAACATTCACGGACAATTAATCCAGCTTTGTCAAGTTTCACTGGCTTGTGTGATCATCATCCACCAATTAAATAAGATGAACTCTCTTACCAACTCTACTTAAAATAAGTAAAAGACATGCACTCGGTGACAAATTTCGTTGCTCTGTCACTATTAATTGGATAAAGCCATGGTTACGTCGACATCGTAAATCCCATTGGGCGGAAGATTAACTCGCTTGCTCACTCGAGGCTCTTCCATTGTTTGCTATTAATTCCATCGGATATATAAAAATTCAAAGAGTCGATTCATCTAAAATTTAATGAAATATGATATTTAAACACTAACAAAATATTTGCATTCTTTTCTCAAAATTCAAATAGATGCTTATTTAGTTACACAAGAACAATTATTTTAGATCTTGTTAATTTTTAGGGGTGTGTAACTGTGTATGTTGTTTTTGTTGTAAAATATCTTACATCAAAAATAACAAGCGAGATAAATTAATTTATAAGGTGGGAGGATTAATTTATTCATTTTGGGTAGGATATGAAAATTCATATATTGTATCAATTGTTCTAACGACTCCATAGACTCATATGCTCGCACGACTCCTGTTTGAAAGCACAAAAGACAATATTAAGTCCGTGCAAATTTCAGTCCGATATAATTCATTTAAAGAAACGTGTTAGAAAGTGTCTCATATCGGAAGTAACACGTAAGATTGATTAATTTATAAGGTGGGAGGATGATAGATTAATTGATAGTGGCTGAGATATCCTCCATTAGTTCTCAGGTCAGCCAACACAAAATAGACCTACGTGCCTGGTCGAACACCATGCGTTCGTTTCTTCAACTCGTTTTGGTCAAATTTAACTGGTGCAGATTGGTGGCTGGGCTGGTTGGCAACTCATTAACTTACGTTATGGATGACTGATAATAAATATGAGGGTTGACGACAGGTGACGAACCTGGTACGTGTATGGACTGAGACAACGAGTGTGCTTGGCGTCTCGATCTCATTTTTTTAAAATGTTAGATCGAGTAAAATGTATGTAAGTTAATTTTCGATTGATTTCTCAGGTCTGAAATTTAATTAGTTACTTGACGATTAAAATGTTGAGAATCTCATGTTATTGGTCTAACCAGAAGGCCTTTGGATATTCTAAGTATCGTATGCCATTATCTTGATTGATCTTATCGTTGAAATTATTTCACGTTCATTAAAATATGTTTATTAAAATACGTGGGATGACTTAATTTATAAGTGTTAAAAATTTACTAATTTATTATTTTAAGATTTTGGTTTAAAAATGTAAATATAATATGGTATCATAACGGGTTGATCATATGCTAATTGCTTAACTCGCACGATCTCCATTTGTCGTATGATGGTGAAGTCAAAACTCGTACAATTTTTTACCCGATAAATCTAGTTTGAGAAAACGTGTTGAGAATGTCTCATATTAATTAAAATATGTGGGAGAACTAATTTATAAATGTTGAAAATTTATCGATTCATTAAGATTGAGCTAGAAGAGATTCAAGGTTACTTCCTTTTCGTAAAATTAGCCTTGCCAATCGTTTATAGAAGCAAGTGGTACATTGTATTTGTAACCGCTCTAGGTTAAGTTCTCTTGCTAATCACTGGATTATTATCCTCTTAGAGCTAAACACTCTCCTCTAGTCCGAAGTTCCCCCGTAACTAATATATCTCAATGTATACGTTATATCTAAAAAAAATAGATTTTAGATTCAGTAAAGATATCTAACTTATCATATCTAATGATATGATTTTAGGAATCTCACTTATTTATATTGATTGTGGTATATTTTCGAGTAAATGTACATTATAACCGTGGAATGTCAATCATCCCACCAACCCAGTCTAAAGCCTAGCTCGCACAGTTTGGCTGTCTAGACTCTAGAGTACAATTCAGCACTTTTGCCACAATTTTTATTCGTCCAGCCAAAATGGAATAGTCTATGTCTAGAAGGTCTAGGAAATCACGTACGAAGTGGACAACTCTTAGGGAAGGAGCTACTCGATATTTTCTAGATGTTTGATTATTAATAGTTACTCCGATTAAAATACCAGTCCTAGCGAAATTTGTGATCTGTCGTATTTAAGACCCTGACCAAGATGTTTGATTATTAATAGCGGTTTATGGAAATTAATGCTTTCACCGGATAATTAAGCCCAAGAAATTAATTTCAAAACGGAGATTAATAAAAAGTAGTACTTTGTTCGTAAACTCATTTATCTGTGAATACTATAGATTGTTAATCTTATCAAATAAATAAAAAGTCTATACAAAAATCGATCATAAGCTATGCGAATATAAAGGTAAATATTTTTTCTTAAAACTAAGTTTATTTTTACATATCATCATAAGTTATCTTATACTTGACCCGTAATTTCTGTATCTACAGAAATTGGTGGAGATATCGCTTAAGATTAGCGAACTGATAGCGGCCGCAACATTATCAATATGTAAATGCAGATTCATACGTCTAGCGGCCTTCGTAGGCGCCCGCCACATTCTTTTGTACATCAGATTTTTATACTGTCCATGTTGCTGGTTAGTAAATAGCCGTGCCAGTTGTATAATCCGAATTCCGACATGTACTCGCCGCCGGTCGTGTAAAGAATTAATTGAAAGGGTTGGTGTCACATTATGTACTAGCCACTATCTAGGTGATTACTTTTTTTTTTTGGTGAGAAGGGTGAGTGCAGGCACTCATTCATATATGAGAATAAGGGTTACAGTGATAATCTGCTGCTAAAGTTACGTCCTCATGTAAGAGAGACAAGCAGCTATCTGGTGGGCTGGGGAATTCTTTATAGTCATCCCGCCCTTCAAAGATCCATGAGGCAAGTCTATCCGCTAGCTTATTACATTCGCGAAAACAAAAGATCACCTCGATCCTGTCGAAACGACGGATCAGGTTTTTACAATTACTCACGAGAGGGAAGAGATAGTTCTCCTTGTTGACCCCCTCGGTAAGGTACCTGACTGCCAGTTGCGAGTCAGTTTCCACAATGAGGTTGTTGTATTTAAACTTCCATGCAAGTTGAAGCCCATGCCAGATTGCCCAAACTTCAGCCGCGGTCGCCGAGCTGTAGCCAATTTGCTTTACAAAGCCGGCACACCATTCCTGCATGTACTAGCCACTATCTAGGTGATTACTTGATCCTCAGGAAAATATATTTTGCTTCTTTTAATGGGTGAGCCCAAGCTAGAATGCGCTACTTTTGACTATGTTGACCGCCTGTGCATTCCGACAAAAACAGAGCCCATTTTAACTTTCAACTATAGGCCGAATGAATAAATATTAGATTTTATATTAATGACATAAAATAAATTTATAAAAGAATCCAAATCTGATGTCATTTTTATACCAGCAAGGCACCTAGTTTCAAGTTCCGTAAAATATTTAGAATTCAGAAAGATACAAAACTCTGGCATCAAGTAAATAATATTGTTACTACTTATTATTCGAACTAAAATCTGCTGGTTAAACTGTAATAACTTTCTGTGTACTGAGTTTTTTTATTATCTGGGGTCATTTTGTTACTAGAAGATAAGAAGTAACGTTAGAACATACATGAGACATTTCTAGTTCATAATCTCTTTAGATGGTATTACAAATTTACAACCCATACATAAAAATGTGGACATATATCTTAAATAATTTTGGTTTGTAATATTCACTGCCGTTTCTTGGGCTATTTAGAACTCGAAAAATTATCTTTGATGGAATTCCCAATGATCAACTACTTTTTCATCTTATCATTTTCATCTGGATCAAGGAATTGATGTCTTGGACTAATGTTGCTTCAGACCTCACTGAACATGACCTCTCCTGTTCCTAGATGCTTCTCTTTGAAGTTGTAGAGCTTTGTTTGGTGTGTCCCTACTCTCTCCTTTCAACTTTTCTGTTTTGGCTTGCTGGCATAATTTTGTTGCTAGGGCTTTTTGCTCTTTGTAAATTATTATATGTTGTTTCCTGGCATGTAGATCAAACACACATCTAAAATTTATCAAAAGAAAAAAACGATTCTTGAAATTCATGATGTGAATTGAAAGAAAGTGATTTGTTTTGATTATGAAATATCATAGTTTATGTGGTATAAGCATTTGTATGTTACATACTACTACACATTTTAAGCATTTAAGTTAATTAGCATAGTCCCATCCCTAAAACCCATAGGTGGCACAATCAACCCTAATAACAAAGATTGCTCCCTGCTCCACATCTCTTTAAAATTCCCAATTTGGAACAGAAGTGTACAATCCCATTCGACAAAGAAAGTCAGAGGCGGTGGATTTAGGGTTCGAAAAAACTACTATCATCTTTTGGGGTGAAGGAGGATGTTTACACATCCTATTCCGAGGATCACCTCCTATAGATTTCATGCCTCCTTGCTTCGTAGCTGAAAGCGTCTGAGATAACCAAGAACCTCAAGATGTTATGGAAGCTCTGAGAGTCAAGTGCTGGAACCTAACCATAGATAAAACACCAAAAGATATATCATTAAATAATATAAATTAGTCAGTTATTCTTTTTGTGTTTTGGAAAATAATTAGGCGACGACGAAAGATCATATGGATTAGTTACTATCATCCTATATAGAATAATCTGATCACTTGTCAACACTGAAGATACATCTCGACAGTAACCCTCCTAACTAGAGTCCTCAAGGAAATTCACAAATTAGCTATGAGGTACTTAATATTTTTAAGATAATAAATAATTGACTTATGATTTTTAACTTCATAAATATTAATTATGTCATAACTAATTTGTGAATTCTCCCTTTTGAAGATAATGTTTCATTCATGAAGATATAATATTCAACAAATTTGTTGTGTGATAATTTTGTAGATTATTGATTTGTTCATCATGGTTTATATTCTCTATATTTTTCTATTCTTTGTAAAAATATTATTTTAATTCATTTTGATTCTATTGGACATAATATGTATGTTTGGTTTGAACTATCTAGTATATGCCAATTTTGATTTTTGAAAGGTAAAAAAGTTCTTTCAATATATTTCAACAAAATTTTAAATCTTTGATGGACGCTTTTTTTCAATCCTGATTTTTTAACAAACTATGAATAAAAGCTTATTATATAATTTAACTATTGAAGTTAATAATCATAAATGAGATGTTATTAACTTAGAAATATTATGTTTCATTCATAAAAATATAATATTCAACAAATTTATTGAGGTGATAATTTCATAAATTGTTCATCATGGTTTACAATCTCTACATTTTATTATTCTTTCTACAAATATTCTCTTAATTCATTTTGATTATATTGGACATGATATATATTTTTTAGGTTATACTAAATAATATGCCAACAACTTTGACTTTTGAAATGTAATAAAATTTCTCTAGCATTTGTTTCATACTGTTTTAGATTGTTTCAAACTCTAAATATTTATTAAAAAAACTAAATATATGGTTATAACGATTTTGTTAACAACTTCTAAGTATTTGTTAATATATAGTTAAAAAATATTTTCCAACAAATATATAACATTGTTGTGTTGTTATGCGTTTAAACTCAAACATCTCAATTAAATTATAATAACTACATCAAACTTTTAATAAATGTATCAACAATATAATTTTCAAAATGTCCAAGGATCATATTGACTAGCCGAGGGTGATGACTGTTTGATGTTTTATGAGACTTTTTGATGTATTTATGTTTTGATATATTTATTTTTTTCTTATTATAAACAATAAACTAGTTATATTTTATTTTTAGGTCTCTGATAATGTTTCTCAAAACATTTGAAATTGAGGACAATGAGGTTTTCTTCAAGCATTTGTCCGAGCTCATGCTCCCTCTCATTGAGTATCTCTGCCTTCTTTCAAAGTAGTTCCATCTGCTCCATTGCCTCCAACGCCCAAGCAGAGCACTCGCACACCTTGTCTTCCAATTCGATCTTCCACACCATCGACATCTAAAGTAGAAAAAATCCACATGAACCTAAACACACACTCTTACAGTCATAAGGTAGAGATCTCTAACTTTTGCGTAAAGTTAATTTTTCTGTAAAAACTCAACATATTATAATTGTAATGCTTAATTTTATTACATGAGATAAAGTTGATAATAAACTGTAACTTACAAGTATTATAGTGGAGCTAATCTTGGACAAACATTTACTCTTAGCCCTTTCCCTACTCTTGCTGGAGGCGTGCCCACTGGACTACTTGCTGAGCCGGACGCTGTTGTTGACACTCCGCCGGACACACTTCCTTTTGAAATCGATGATATCCTGGGGAACCTCTCTCCTGGATTTCTCGACTTTTTGGCTGTTGACTATCCGCCCGACTCACCTACTATTGACTTTGATCATATCCTAGGCAACCTGCCCGGGCCATAAGGTATTATTTCCATTTTGATATTATTTCCATTTGAGTAGTAAACGTTAAGGTAGGGTCCTTTAAGTGAAAAAAATGACTTATCAGGATTCTTGAACTTTATTGTTGCATCAAGCAAAGGGTCTTGTTTCAGCAAGCTGGTCGCCGAGTTCATCCTCTGCGCCATCTGTGCTATTTTTATGGTCCTCGCCAACATGCATTTCGGTATTTGAGGCTACATTAGGCAGTTTTATGAGTTCGTCCAGCTCTAAAAACTCAACACATTATATTTGTAATGCTTAATTTTATTACATGAGATAAAGTTGCTAATGAACTGTAACATACAAGTATTATAGCATGTCATATCATTTACTCATTTTTTATATTTTTTCTTTAGTAAAGGTTAGGAAAAAAACTTAATTTTTACAAACAATTTGATGGCATAAATATTGTTCAATGAAAGAACACTTTTAAATAAGGGTAAATTACATCTGGCCCCCTCGGGTTTGGAATATTTAATGCTCGCCCCCCTGCTATTCTAAAATCGATTAAAAAGCCCCCTAAGTT
>SOPF01026289.1:2006-24183 GCA_012979155.1 Hypericum perforatum | reverse complement strand
GAAGGTGGCTTTGGAAGTGTTTACAAGGGAAAGCTCTTCGATGGCCAAGTTGTAGCAGTCAAAGTCCTGAAACTTTGTAAAGGGAATGGAAGTGAGTTCTTGAACGAGGTTGCAAGCATAAGTAGGACCTCTCATGTGAATGTCATCAATATGTTGGGATACTGCTTCGAATCCAATAAAAGGGTTCTCATTTTCGAGTTCATGCCGAATGGATCACTTGACAAGTTCATACACGATAGAGTTAGTTTCTCTGGTTCTGGTATGCTCCTAGGGTGGAAGAAGCTGTATGAAATAGCCGTTGGTGCGGCTGCAACACGAGGATCGTCCATTTCGACATCAAGCCGCACAACATCCTTCTCGGCGATGACTTTCACCCAAAGATCTCAGATTTCGGGCTTGCAAAGCTGTCCAATGCAAGGGAGAGTATCATGTCATCAATGATGGAAGCCAGAGGGACGATCGGATACATAGCTCCCGAAGTGTACAACCAAAACCTTGGAGGTGTTTCATCCAAGTCGGATGTTTATAGCTATGGAATGCTACTACTAGACATTGTCGGTGCAAGAGAAAGAGATCATATGAAAGAGGACAATATAAGTGGAAGTGGCAGTTCCCTATGTTACTTTCCAAATGGACTCTACAAGCAGGTTTAGCAAGAGAAATATGAATTGTATGGTTCATTAACAATGGATGAGGTAGAAATTGTCAAGAGAATGACATTGGTTGGATTATGGTGCATCCAAACGATACCATCGACCAGGCCGGCCATGACCCAGGTCATTGAGATGTTGGAAGGAAGTGTGGAAGCCTTGAAGACCCCTCCTAAGCCTTTCCTTTTTTCTAGTCCTAGTTTACGAGTGGCTTCTTCCACCACACCCACCACAGAAATAGGTTGATACATATGTACGTGCGTGAGTGCAAGTTATGTATTGTGGTTTAGGTCCTTTTGAAGGGTGTTCTCAGTGTGCAAGCGCCTCATTGTCTAATGTGGGCTGTGGTATAAGGAAGGTCCACGTACAATTGCTCATTTTTGGCTGCGCATTTTCTCGGGATGAAGACATTGTTTTAATGCTACAAGCTCAAACACAGTGTCTAGCTTGTAGCTCAACTCCAATATTCAATAAACCAATGTTGTAAAACTCAGACCAGCTCTATAAACATTATGTCTAACACAGAGAACTAGAATGTCTTTAACCCTATCTTTTGCTCTGTGAAAACGAAACGCCACATCACTCTAAACTAAATTATCAAAACATCAGAGCTCATTTTCGCAATGCACATTCCGAAAAGCAATTAACTTATGTTTCGTAAACGACATCGATTAGCATTGCCATACCTTGGATATGGTGTGCATAGTTGGCTACTGAAGCAGCTACTTCACCGTGTTTATGCTTATCCAGCTTGTTCATTAAAACATATGAACCCTGCACACTGATGCGTGTCCAAACTGGATCAATTATACGTGCAAGAATTACACGATCGCACAAGTAATATCGTGATAAATAAGATCGTCTTCACAGGGAATAGCAAGTGAAAATTGTTCGTCAAGTACTAGTTATGCTTTCCTAGATCTTAAGCTAAGTGAATGGATTGTTGGGCTAACACTATTGCTACCAATAATATCGCAAAATCTCAAGGTTGTCAATCTCAATCTTTTAACGATACTTCTAAACTACAAACTCAATATCGCTATGAGCCTAAGTTTGTCGGGCTTAGAGTCACTAACAATATCAAGGCAAAAGAATGCAGAGATTAAACAAAATCTACGATGGCTGCAATGAACGAAGAATTAATGATCCCAATCAAACTGTCACTTTTGGTCCGATGGTACAAGCATCAAACAATCAAGCAACAAAGGCAATTGAATGGAAAAACAAACTTCTTTGTTGATAAGAATGAAAGTACCTCCGTGATCGATGATCCAACAATGTTTACAATAATCTTAAGAATAACTCAAGAACACCAATCTAACAATTGAAAATCTAGAACTTGGAGATTGCTAATCTAAAAATGGATGTTCCTTTCTCCTCCAAGCTATTGTTCTCTGCCTCCTCTCCCTCCTTTTGTCGTCCTCCCTTAGTGCTTGCCAACCAAGCTTTAGACAAAGCTAAATGGGAAGTTAGGTGAGCATTTTCTCTTGTCCCCTGCCAAAGGCCAGCGTATGCTGGGAAGCCAGCGTACGCTGGGGTCAGCTACTGCCCCTTTTCTCCTCTTTTTCCTCTTCAAGATCGAACAAGGCCAGCGTACGCTAGGAAGCCAGCGTACGCTGGGGTCCAAGGCTGCCCTTTCTCATGTCTTACCTTCAAGTCCATCGATCTTTGCCCAACTCATCGCATATGTCTACCGATCTTTGCCCCAACTCCTCGAATGCTCCAAAATACATGAAAGCAACAAACAATCTTCTCCTTGACCAAATAAACAAAATGAAATAAAATATAGACAAGACTCGACTTAACATTTCCTAAAATATGACAAAAACTTAATAAACTAAAGCTAAACGAATGCATGTTCTCACATGCATCACAACCCCGCACTTACTTCTTTGCTTGTCCCCAAGCAAAGTACATCAGAAAACCAACCTCTCAGAATTCAAACATTCATCACAAGATCATCCCCACAATCACACACATCACACTCTTGAGCATTATGAATACAAAAGCCATAAATAGTTATACCCTCAATCATTTAATCAAGTTTTCACACCTAGTGTTCCGGACTAGAGAGCTAACCACTCGTAGGATAGGATTGATTTAAACTCACAAGTGTATGGTGGTCAACTATCCTATTCTCGTGTGCACATTCAAGGTCTGAAAATATTAAACTTCATACCAAAGCACACTCGAAACAAAGTAGATTATGCCATAGGATGGACTTTCATTGGGTTATAATAGGGCTAAAGGTAAAGGTAAGAAGATATATGTATGGGTATTAGCTAAACCACCCAATCCGAGAAGCTAAATACAAATTTTTAACTCTCATCTATTCTACATATCTCACCTTTTTCTCTTGATCACTCATTCCCATTGTAACCCAAATCCTAAAGACCATTTTATTTTGTTCGACTTGCTCACTTGGTTCCTTGTACTTTTCTTAACTTTCATGCTCAATTCTTTCTTTCTTTTCATTTTCCCTTTTGATTTTTCTTTAAGTACAAGGCATACTATTTTTTTCTTTTTTTGCAAGTCAAGCCTTTAACACTCTCATGGTCTTAACTACCTGCAACCCTCATATGATAAAGCACCCTCCAAGCTATACTATTAAATGAACCCTTACACAAATTTCCCAAAAATATAATCCTAAAGCTTCCTCGGACGGATAGTCAAAGGTGGGGAAGTTCATGAACAAAGGTTATATAATAGCTTACATATAATATTTCAATGAATAAGCTCAAGCTCAAAGGGGTATGCAATGGATAAGATTGGATTTTTGGCTCTACGGCTCTAGGCTTATGACAAAATGGCCCTCGACACTCTCTACCTTATTGAGTAATGCAAGTTAATCTTCTAACACTCTCATTGCTCAGACTATGCACACACCTCATGAATAAAATGAAAACAGATTGTCCTTGCCATCGGCTCAAAAATCTCACAAGGTTACTTGTTAATTCTCTAGTCTAGTCTACTGGTGTAATGACTAGTCTAAATGAACGATGATATAATTGCATATGTCTTAAAATTCACTTTGCTCAAGAGTGTTGAATGCATGATATGGAGTTTTTCCTATGACAAAAAGTTCAAAATTTCTGAGGATTTTCATCATTTGCAAAAGACTAACACACTTCAATCAAAAACACAAAACACACATAAAATAGACTCGATCACATGCATAAAACAAAATAACAAAAGGCACAACAAGATCAACACATCTCAACAAGGATGAGAAGCATGACACATCACAAAATGCACACACCCCCACACTTAAAAGACATTATCCTCAATGTGTGGAATTAAACATACAAGTCACAAGACGAAGAAATCTAAATACATAAATACAAAATAAAATAAGTTAAGGAGAAGATAAAGCCTGTTCAAGGAGATGGTGGTGGTGGTTGGAGGTGTTTCCCGAGCCATTCCTATTGAGCGCGGTTGAAGGCCTAGTTCTCTTGATATTGCTTTAGGTAAGGTCGACCAGTTAAGGTAGATGCAAGCTTGAGCTTTCTTCCATAGGAGGTTGTTGAGATATGGAGCTTAATGATACTCCAAAAGGTAGATATGTCGATTAGGGATGCCCAAAATTCGACAGTTTCAAAATCGAAGTTCGTATGAGGGAGAAAACTGAAATTGAAGTTTGGGCTGTAGAGGACCAGATGCTGAGGCCAGCGTACGCTGGGAGGCCAGCGTATGCTACGGTTCGATTCTGCCCCTTGCGTGTTTTCTCCCAGACATGGCCAGCGAACATTGGGAAGCCAGCGTACGCTGGGGTCAGCTTCTATCCCAGGCTTGTATTTTGCTCCCGGACAAGCTGTTGATCTGTAAAACTGACAAAACAACATATTTTTTGAGGGTAACCATATGTACATTCCCCTAGAAATCCACAAACTCAGGAAAACTCGGACGAGTGACTCAAAATTCAAAAAGATTGAGTGAAAAAGAAGAATGTAGTTCTAAGTTAACGTCGTTAGCTTGACGGTAGTCATTGATCACCAAGGTCCTGGGTTCTGAGTCTTGCCTATGATCCTTGCAGGTCAACATAAGTAGCTTGGTTTACCTGCAAGTGCTTGTCGTTTGTCTCAAATTTTGTCTTAGTGTCATCATTGCGCATTCGGACTCTTGGTAATTTTTCCTTCTGTTCATAAGTAAGAGATATAGACATAATATTAGGCAGTTTATTATCTCTACTTAAATAATTATACCTCAAATGACTTGGTGGTGGTTTATGCTCTAGTTTCGGTAACAGGATGACATGTGGTTTTAGCTTGGGCCATGGTGTATCACATGGCTCAAATGATTCTGTTTTGCGCACCCCTGATACTTGATCTCTAAAATTTGGATCTTCTACCTCCATCTTCATTTCCTAGACTGCTATTGTTTAATCCTCCTCGTCGTACTTGGCCACCAGCTTATCTATGACATCAGTTTTGTAGTAGTCATTATCCCTGGTAGGGCACTTGGCTGCTTCAAACATGTTGAAAATGACTTCATCATCACGGATCTTAAATCGTAACTCTCCTTTTTCCACATCAATACTTGTTTTTCCTGTGGCCAAGAACGGACGCCCAAAGAGAAACGGAACATCACAGTCTTCTTCAATCTCCATGACAATGAAGTCCACTGGAAAGAGCAAAGTATCAACTTTTACGAGCACATTCTCGATCATTCCCATTGGCATTGCCATTGATCTGTCTGCAAGCTGAAGGACTACTGATGTTGGTTGTATGTCTCCCAACCCAAGCTTCTAAAATATGGAGAATGGCATGAGGTTGATGCTAGAACCAAGATCGATCAATGCCTTCTTAAAATTTTGATCTCCTATAGTGCACGGAATAGTGAAACTTCCGGGATCCTTCATCTTCTGAGGGAGATCCTTGGATAACACTGCACTACATCCTCGAGTCAAGGGAATGACTTCAAAGTCATCGATACTTTTCTTCTTTGAAATAAACTCCTTGATCCACTTTCGATAAGTAGGCATTTGCTCAAAAGCATCAAAGAACGGTATGTTGATGTTGAGATTCTTGAAAAGCTCTAAAAACTTCTGGTAGCTCGGGTATGAGGCTTGCTTGTTCATCCTTTGAGGAAATGGTGGTGGAGGGTATTTTCATTCCTCCTTTCTCTCGGGCTGCCTTCTTTTCTCTTTTCTTCCAGAATGCATACCCAGCGTATGCTGGTTATCCAGCATCCGCTGGCCTTGGCTACTGCCCAAATGGTCTTCTTTCTCGGAGAAGCCCAGCGTATGCTGGTTGGCCAGTGACCGCTGCTCTTCACGGTTGTTCCCTTCTTCTTCAGGTGTTGGCTTGATTGCTTCCTCAGATGACTGATCTTTTTCTCTAATGATAGGAGTTACTTGTAGCTCGTTTTCCTCTTTCGCAACTGTCTTTCTTAATGGAAGGGTTACTTGAGTCTTCACCACATTCTTTCCAAAGTCCAAACCACTTCTAGTTGTGATGGCATTACAATGCTCAATCTTTGTGGGATGAGCTTTGGTGTTGCTTGAAAGAGTGCTTGGTGGTCTTGCATTAAGTTTTGTCGCCAGCTGACTGATTTGCACTTCAAGATTTCGAATGTTTGCTTCATGGCTCAACACTTACTTGTACAACTCATCCTCACCTTGTCGATCTTGCGGTGGTGGTCCTTGTTGCTGCCACCTTTGTTAATATGGTTGAAATTGCTGAGGTGGAGTACCTTGTACATTCCTACCTCCGTAAGGTGGTCTTGGATATTGAGGTACCTGCTGTCCTGCATTGTTCTTCCATGAAAAATTTGGGTGGTTTCTCTAACCCAGATTATACATACTGGAATATGGATCATTATACCAATTGGTATTTCCCACAAAATTGACAGGCTTAACGATAAATGAACAACTATCCGTGCTATGTGATCCAGTACAAATTTCGCAAACTTGAGAAGATGAAGTTGCTTGCAATGACATTGATTCTTGCACTAGTTGTGTAAATGTTGCAACTTATGCTTTCAAAGCGTTTACCTCATCATTGTCTTGTACACTAGCAACTCTTCTTCTCTCAGTTCGATCCCCCCAATCATGGTTGTTAGTAGTTATGGCTTCAATGATTTGGAAACCATCAGCTTCTGACTTGTTTGTCAAATCCCCTCCGGCCGCTGCATCTAGGTTGACTCAAATTTGTGGCTCACATCCATTGTAAAATGTTTGGATAAGCATCCATTCAGGTATCTGATGATGTGGGCATTCACGAAGTAGTCTCTTGAAGTGATGCCAAGCCTCGTGCAACAATTCACCACCTAGCTGTTCAAATTGAGAAATCTTATTACGAAGTTGGATGGTTTTACCTGGAGGATAGTATTTTTCTAAGAACTTGTCAGCAAGCTCATCCCACATTGTGAAGGTGCCAGTTGGAAATGAATCTACTCACTCCCTAGCATCATCTTTCAAGCTATACTTAAACAGTCAAAGCTTGATGGCATCTGGTATGACACCATTGTACTTTACTGTCGAACAATGATCCTCAAAGTTTCGGATGTGCTTTGCTGGATTTTCTGAGGGATAACCTCCAAATTGGTCTTTTTCAACCATTGAAAGGAGGTTGCTCTTGATCTCGAAATTGTTCGCCTCCACAGTTGGATACTCTATGCTTGATCGAAGGTCAACAAGCCTTGGATGTAACTTGTGTCTCATGGAGGTAGGAACATTCACTACTTGTCGATCACCCATCTCTTCTATATGTAAGTTTCTTCTCCTGAATCGTCGAATAGTTCGCTCAATCTCTGAATCTTGCTCAAGAAGAGGTTGGTTCTCACGACGAGTATTTGACATTCACCTCCTATACTTGTATGGTACTATAACACTCAACGGAGAAGATTAAATGCAACAAGTAACAATGAAACAAGTAACAAAGCTTAGTCTCAAAATTAAGAACACTAGTTCCAATATTAACGAAAACAACTTTCAAACTCAAAATTCCCCGGCAACGACACCAAAAACTTGATGCGTGTCCAAACTAGATCAATTATACGTGCAAGAATTACACGATTGCACAAGTAATATCGTGATAAGTAAGATTGTCTCCACAGGGAATAGCAAGTGAAAATTGTTCGTCAAGTACCAGTTATGCATTCCTAGATCATAAGCTAAGCGAATGGATTGTTGGGTTGATGATCTAACACTATTGCTACCAATAATATTGCAAAATCTCAAGGTTATCAATCTCAATCTTTTAACGATACTTCTAAACTACAAACTCAATATCGCTATGAGCCTAAGTTTGTCGGGCTTAGAGTCACTAACAATATGAAGGCAAAAGAATGCAGAGATTAAACAAAATCAATGATGGCTGCAATGAACGAAGAATCAATGATATGAATCAAACTGTCACTTTTGATCTGATGGTACAAGCATCAAACAATCAAGCAACAAAGGCAATTGAATGAAAAAACAAACTTCTTTGTTGATAAGAATGAAAGTACCTCCGTGATCGATGATCCAACAATGTTTACAATAATCTTAAGAACAACTCAAGAACACCAATCTAACAATTGAAAATCTAGAGCTTGGAGATTGCTAATCTAAAAATGGATGTTCCTTTCTCCTCCAAGCTGTTGTTCTTTGCCTCATCTCCCTCCTTTTGTCATCCTTCCTTAGTGCTTGCCAACCAAGCTTTAGACAAAGCTAAATGGGAAGTTAGGTAAGTATTTTCTCTTGTCCCCTGCCGAAGGCCAGCGTACTGGGGTCAGCTACTGCCTCTTTTCTCCTCTTTTTCCTCTTCAAGATCGAACAAGGCCAACGTACGCTGGGAAACCAGCGTACGCTGGGGTCCAAGGCTGCCCTTTCTCATGTCTTGCCTTCAAGTCCACCGATCTTTGCCCAACTCATCGCATATGTCTACCGATCTTTGTCCTAACTCCTCGAATGCTCCAAAACACCTACAAAATACATGAAAGCAACAAACAATCTTCTCCTTGACCAAACAAACAAAATGAAACAAAATATAGACAAGACTCGACTTAATATTTCCTAAAACATGACAAAAACTTAACAAACTAAAGCTAAACGAATGCATGTTCTCACATGCATCACACACCGTTCAATTAAAATCACATGGTCACAAAACTAATCCAAATCCGCATTACCACGAGCAACCAAGACAAATAGCAAACACATCTGTAGACTTGACCTGATCGAGTGAATTTATCAACATTGAGATGTGAAACCAAAGCGCGTCTAATTAACTCGAAGAAATAATCAAACCAGATAGCTCACCTCTCAGGCATTTCATCAAACACATAGTATGCACCACCCAAACAGAAAATATCAAGTTTACAATGGTCATCGAATCGGGCATCAGAATCGTAGCTACGACTCTAGCTCGTGCTACGTCCATTGCGTCACGGGCCGGTTTCTCAGAGGTCTGGATTCGAGTAATATGCTAGGACGGATCAAGGGATTGAGTGGGAACTGTACCCGTTGTAATCATTGTTCTCAGAAACGAATCGGAGGTCGACCCAGAATTGAGTCCGACCTCCGGCTCGGCCGGCTCATGGCCGGTCGGACTGCAAATTATTATTATTTTTTCAATATTTTGAATTATATATATGTATATAGGTAATTAATTTATGTAATAAACCAATAATAACATATAAATTTACTAATTTTTATAAAATATACTAAATAAAATATTTATACAAATAGATAATATCGAAATAAAGATAAAATTATTAATTTTTTAAAATTTTCCAGTTGAACCGCCCACGCTCCGACCGGGAACCGAGCAGTCCGACACTTGGGAGCCATCATCCATTCAATCACTTGGGAGGATCATGATTAAAGTGATACAGATAATAAGAATTGGATTGGAAAAGATCTTCACTTACATAGTTGACGTCTGGTTTCTCCGGACCCAGTTGGCTGTCGTGATTCTTTCTACGACATACTATCTCCAATACCAGAACTCCGAAGCTAAAAACATCGATCTTCATAGACAAGTACTCGAGCAATGCATATTCAGGAGCCATACATCCGCTGCAGATTTAGCAAAAGATCAGAACTATGACCTCTAACATTGCCAAAGTTTGGGGATTAAAGAACATAAACATTCACTAAGTCCCGGAAACAGAAATATTCACTGAGTCCCGGAAATCCTCATCGTGTTCAATTTTTGTAAAAATTTAGGTTTCGTGGATTTTTTTTTTAAATAAGAAACTTCATTCATTCATAATAAGTCATCCGGCATCTACAAAGTGCAGCTATGGAAAAACAACCAAACAAATTCTCACCAGGGGAGACGAGAACTCTCACAAGGAGAAACACACTTCATTATCCAACGGAAGAAGCAGGACAAAATAAAATAAAGGGGTTTGGCCGTAGCCAAAACCTTAATAACAAACAAACACAATGACAAAATAAATTTGATTTGGACAACATAGTTTACAAAAGCATTTAATAAATGAAGAGTTGAACGTTAAACCGAACATTATAACTATAACGCAATAATGACTACACAAAATAAATTTTGAACGTAAGTAAGCTATAAGAACCATAGTTTTCAAATTGGTAGTCCGACCGGTCAGACTGCAACTCAGACCATTACCCAGGTCAAAAACACCAATAAAACCATTTACCTAACAAACTGGATTTTTTTAGTCGGACCATTCAATCAAACCAGAAAATTAGACCAAAATTTTTTGGTCTGTTAGGTTTTGACCCAAATCCGCCCTTTTAAAAAAAATTTCACTCCCCCTTCTCACTCCCCTTTTCCCGCCCATTACTCCCCCTCCCCTTTATTTAATTATTCCCCCCTTTTTCCCGCTCTTTTCGACTCCTCTTTTTAATTTTTTTCTTACCCATGTTAAACAATAGTATATTTATATTTTTTTTAATTATAAAATTTAGTCCAACCGGTCGACCCAAAAATTGCCTAGAAAAGTGAGTCAATCTCGGGGTTGTTTTTGAAAACTGTGATAAGAACCATAAATACACCAAAAAAATAAACTTATTTCATTAGCTTTAAATATATCTAAACCCAATAATAATCTAACATAACACTCGTAACAAGTAATTGCAAGACTTCAAAACTGTAAAAATTTATTCTATCATATGGCAAAATGCTAAAAAAAACATTAAAAATAAATTTTGTACTTTTTTATTTCTCGGTAAATTTATCATTACTTTACTTAATGACATGGTTCGTCTATATGCATTTCCAACAAACAATTTTCCTTGGTTAATCAATTGTATTCTCAAAGACCTAAAATATTACAATAAAACAACAAATTGAGGACAATTCACAAAAACACCTGTCTAACACAGTATTAATAATAACGGCAACACCACCAAAGTTGCAGTACATGTCAAGTACTCACATAACCAAATTCGACCATTGCCATAAAAGAATAAGTCTTAACAGGACTCTGCACACCCTCGTAACAGAATAAGATCCCACTCGATCACATTAGAGCGGCTCTCAAATTATGTAGACCGTCGCATCCACGTTAGAGAATAAGATCAAACTATCTCATTGGAGCTACTGCCAAGTCAACTAGACTCCGAACATCCGCGTAAAGGAATGAGATCTAACGCCTCCATATAAGAGATGCTAACAAGCCTACTAGATTCCACACATCCGCATAACAAAATAATATCCAACTTGATTACATTGGAGTTGGTGGACAATGCGTATTCGCTTAAGATAATAAGATCTTACAATGCATCTGCTACAACTAGACTCTACAATTCGCGAAAGAAAATATCAAAACTCAATCATATTGGAGCTCCTGTTAAATCCACTACTCATATTCCACATTTATGTTTACATAATAAAATCCAACTCAATTACGTTGGAGATCATGTAAAGTTCCCAAACCTATGTGCTTTTACACAACAGAACAAGTTCCAACTAGGTTACACTCAAGTTCATTAGACTCGGGACATAATTTGCTACAAGGTGTAAAAATTACACGTGTAGTCCAAATAAAATTAAATTCAAGGCATAAACTTCATTACTTAATGTAGCATATTATTAAGGCTAAATGAAGTGCTAAGGGAGCAAATAAACACACTAACAAGACATTAAAACTATATTCAATTTCACTTTTATCATATGGCAAAACAATTATCGTTTTTAATGTCTTTAGACTTTCAAGGCGACTTATAGGCCTTTAATCAAAATAAAATAAGTTTGACTTTTTTAATAAAAGTTTTTATTCTGTAGTTATGTGGTATATGTATTTTTCTATTTACAGATGGATTATATACAATTGTATGTAAGTACTTAAATTAACTCATAATAATGATTGTCGTAATTAAATCTTAAGTGTTGAACCTCGTATCCTCCTAGAGCAAAATTTTTAAAAATCCTTCACAAGCAATGCATAAACTTGTCACGCATAAATCTAGACTAACTGAACCTGAGCAGCGTTTTAAATATTACATTGCTAAGAAATTGTGTCCTATATAATATATTGTGAAATAAAGGGACCTATGACTTTTCAACAAAGTTGCCTCAAGGAAAAGGCATAATCAGATGTATCGTGGTCTAAATTCATTTTTAATTTCATCCCAAATTTAAACTCATACCAAATTGTTTAACCATATTTCTTAAATAGTTGCTTGCTAAATTTTATGGTTGCATCCATACAGCATGACAAATAAAATACAACAGTAGGAACATATGAGGAGTGTAATAAGAAGGATCTTTACATGTTTCAGCCTGCCGATGATGGAATCCTTGTCAACATCTTCCAGGTTTACGTTCGCTGTGATGTAAAGACAAGGCGTTTAAACATGGTTACAAAATGAGTAATGTAAACATTGGACTGACCGAAATCGTCTATTAAATCAGATAACAGGACCCAAGGCTGTTTGAACAAGTTTTTGTCAGTATCATAAAGAAATATCTTTTCAACATATATCTAAAACATTCGAAACCATAAACACTAATTACAGAATCAACCAACTCGCATAGAAAGGTTGACAGAATTATAACAAATAGTGGTTCCTTATTTAATGGCTTCGTCAGCCAAAAGAACCACAATCATGTACTCTAACTCAAAAAAAAAAAATGGATGGCATGTGAATCTTATTTAATGGTTCAAGACAAGATGAAGGTGTTTAGCGTGGACATGGGTGTCGTTTTAAAAGAATGCAAACTAGCCCGGAAGCTGGAGCTCATAGGAACTTACCGAAAACGAGTTGAGGATTTATATAAGAAAAAAGGGGGCAAGTGTTGGAGAAGATGAAAAAACAAAAGAAGTTGAGGCAGCCCCCTATACCAATCATATCTATTAACATAGCTGTGGCACAATCTTCATGGAGAGGAAGAAATATTTGGCGGATATCTCTCTCCCCAGAAAGATGTCACTCACTCTTTACCGCTTTCCAGCTTGGATGGGATGTCGATGTCAAATAACTCGATTTTAGTTCCTTTTGATTTATTCCAAACTAGTTTGGTTAGATTGTCTATATCTATAAACCACCTTTACGTACTTTTATGTTATCTCGGAGTTTCTACTTTTAGTTTTTTCTTGCTTCAGTAATTTTATACGGTTTTTACATAAAATTTTCTTTTTTAAATATAACTATCATATCAAAAAGAATATAAATTTGAACAAATTAATAAACTAATTAGATTCACAAATTATTTATGAACCGATCAAGATAAAAAAAATTAAAGAAAACCTGACAAAACGGAAGTACCATTTAAAAAAACGATAAGTACATTGGCTACAACCTACATCTTAAACAAGAGATAATGGTCATGTAAACTAAAGAAAGTAAACACGTGATAATGGTCATGTAAATTAAAGAAAGTAAGATAAGGAAAATAAACGTAAAAAAAATGTGACAACCGTAAAACAAAAGAAAATAACGTGGAAATATTGAAAAAGTGACACCAAGCTAAACTAGAACTATATAATGTTTACATATAATAGTATGATAAGGGTGATAACCAAATAAAAACTACAGAAATTAGTAAAACTTTTTCTGTAGATAAAGCCTAAACTCGAAGTACTAAAAATCAAAAAATTCAATTTAATGGAAGTTTTCTTACCGTACAAGTAAAAAATAATCAATTTCTTAAATATTTCATCAAACTTTCAGAATCAGAATTCATGGATCAGGGGTACTGCAGTTGGCTATAGCATAAGACCATCCGCATTGGTGCCCCCGCTACAGTGCCATGCCCTGGGCGTCATGTTAGCTTTTTTCTCAGCTCAACTTTTTTAAAATTCAGCTAATTGTATCAAACTCGAGTATTTTTTCGTGTTTATTTCGAAGTGCAAAAATTTACGAAATAGAAATTTCATAGAATTCGAAATGTATAACATATGTTTTTCAATTAAATATAATATGTTGTTTAAATATCTAAGTGCATAAAACTTTAAGGTTAGGATTTTGGTTAGGGTTAGAGTTAGGGTTATGGTTAGGATAAGGGTTAGAGTTTAGAATTTATAATTTACATAAAATTATACTACATTCTATAATTTAAATTAAATTATATTAGAATATAAACTTTATATCAAATTACATAGCAAAGGTTTAGGGTTATCAAGGGTTTATGGGTTAGGGTTTAAGGGTTTTAAAGTCTAATTATTTGGATTCAAAAATTTGTATAAAATTACCAAAAAACAATAATAATAAAATTTAATTGCACAAAAAAGTCAAAAAAATTAGAAAGGAATTTTTAGAATTTTTTTCCTAATTTTTCTGTTTTTTTTTTTAATTTTTTCGATTTTTTTAAAAAATAAAAAAATATTATATTACCCCAGGTGACGTGGCCCAATCAGAAGGGGCCACGTCGCCCGGAGCGAGGCGTCCCTGTCGGGGCGAGGCGCGCCCCGACTGACACCAAGAGCGCCCCGACCATAGTCCCGCACCCAATCCCGGGCCGCCACGTGGCATGCCCGGGGCGCGGGACTTTACCGCTGCGGGTGGTCTAAGCATAGCCGCCACTTTAGTGGCTGGTGGACGATGGGATAGGGCATTCTCTCACTTCCATCAACTCGCTAATCACCATTTGTCAGTTGGAGCCGAAAAAACAGAAAAATTGCTTACTATAATCAAATATGGCGAATGATTTATACGTCGAATTTTAATGATTCATTGGAGTGGCATTTAAAAATGTCATTTGAAGACAATTAAAAAAAATATTCATTTGTAATTACCATGGATGTGTAACACCTAAAAAACATCTATATGAGCATAGTTTTGAATAAATATAAACAATAATAGTCTATATAACTATGTTGATACAATCTTTATCTTATGATAAAAGATAATGTGATCATAGAAATAAGATACGGAAAAGTGACAGAGGTAAATTAAATTGGACTTTTAAATACACGAATTTTGGTTAAAATTCATAATATGAATTCTAATAATTAAATGAATTAAGTATTTTGGATTAAACATACGAGGTATCTATATATTTGAGTATACAAAGTAACTTTAATTTTTGTGCTAGGCACATATACTATATATTATACATTTGAAATAGAATCAAACATTCTTATATATTTTACTTGCTATAAATTCTCGATGATTTCTTTCTATTCGTAGCTGCAAAAGAAATTATGTTTTTGTTATTTCGAAAACATTTGATTAATATATTTATAAATTTATCAAACAAATAATACGATAATTTATGTATCAGCTAGTAGGCTACACCAAAATGTATCCGAAAGTCAAATCTGTCTATATCTTTCAAATAAAAAATTGACAGTTTAGTGACAATTCTCAGATGTACTGGATGCAAATAAATGGCCATGCCAAAATATTAGTTTAAAAATTGTCTAAATATAAAGTAAAAACACAACCATTGTAAACTCTATTCCAGTGATTATCATAGAACAACAAATTTATATTTATTTTCCTATTTTATATCTTTATTAACATCTCCTACATTATTTCCCTTATCTTTTGTTTTCCTATATATTTTCTTATTAATGTTGTTAAATTTATGCTTTTCATTTGAAAAAATATATGTCTGTGCAAGCAACCTCGTTAAATTTTGATCGTGTAAACTATTTTTAATTATATTAATAAAATATTATGTCTAAACATTTCAGGGCTCATAGAATAATCCACCTATAAGGTTCCACAGCCATTACCCAACAAAACCCAACTCCCAAAATCACCCAATCAATAAACCCACATCAAAAAATCAAATCTTTCTTAGCACAGTCACAAAAAATACAGCAATGAAAGACACTTTCTTGAACCCAAAGAGCAATTATAATGAACCCACAAACTAGGGAACACGTGCGTTAATAGATGATAAACTAGGGAAAGACTTATACCAAGGGAAGGATCTTCCTTTGACACTGAAGGTGGTGCAGAATACAAGATGGATGATCTTGTATTTGGGTTGGTTCATGTTACTTACATATAATTTATTGTTAAACTGATATTAATATATGTGTATTTGGATATTGTTAATAGTTGATTTTGACATTGATACATGTTTGTTTGAATATTGATATCTATTTATTTTAAGCACTCTTCATTAATCCTATTAAGTGGAAATTCACCCAATTCTCATTGGACTCTAACTCATAATATATATTGTGAACTAATGGCATGATTACATAATTAATTACAATAGACAGTCATCACATTTGTGATTGCTAGAAATAAAAATGCAACGATTTATATTTTATTTTTGTGGCCTTTATTTTCTGAAAAACTAATTTTTTTTTGTTAAAAGATCTCGGCTGTAATACAACAGGAAGTGAATCAAGCATAATCTGACAAATATTTTTGAAGTCTTTGAGCAGAATTAATATATTTTTGATGATCTTTCATGGAATTAATATCTTTCTGATTAACTTCTATTAATGTAAAAATATCTTAATCAAATATAGTATTTAAATGATGTAATAATTTAAAATATATGTAATTTTATTATAGAAAAATTAATTTATAATTTATGCATTTATCATTCAAACTATTATTTTTATTATTTTCATAATCTAACATGAAAAAACTTAGAATTACAAAACGTTTCTAAATAGGATAGAAATATCTAGTTTTGTTATCTATGTCATTCTATAAACTTCACGAAAATAAAGAACTGTAACCAAAAAGGCAATCAATAAGCCTAAGATTACATACTACACGTCGGCGAGAAATTTTATGTGACTTGTACGTATCTACCAACCAAAAGTTGACACATGAATTTCTACACTTTTTAATATTAAATGAATAGGATAACTAAACTAATTACGGAAACAAATAAAGACATTATGGTGAAATTAGTTTAAATAAATTATTTCCTAAATCAAATTTGTTTGATCAGGAAACATACAAGCAATTAATGAAAAGTATAATGACAGTTATTTAAATTATTTAATGTTTTATATAACTTCCATCATATTCCTAGCTAGCATAAGTTAACCTAATCTTCACGAAGCTTTTCTTCATTCCTTGAGCTTTGGCCTTCAAATTTTAACCTTGGAGTTCAATCCCTGTGATTACCTCCCAAACGTTTGAGTTGGACGAGGGAGGTGGGAAACATTGTCACGAATTCTCTTCTTATCCCCCTTTGTGCCAACCAGCCCTGTCAAACGTTCAAAAAGAAAATATGAGACAAATATAAGGCAATAAAAAATAATCACTTTCAAAAACCAAATTTAAGGGACCAACTCATATTTGCCAGCCGAAGCTTCTTGTAGATCTTGTATCGGGTCAGATAATTCAGACAGAAGCAAGTCTCGAAAGCCTTCTCTGCTTCACTGATATATTCCTCAGCATATGCAATGGATTCTGCCGCCCGACTTAGCCACCCTATGACATCTGGTGATCTCTCTCCATCCATCAGGTAATCTCTCTCCCTCTTCAGACTACGAAGGTTACGAACGCAAGCATCGAACTCTTCCTGTAAAGAAGCCTATTTGCTCGGAGAAAACAAATACACCATGTAATCAAATGCGTGCATGTCACAGGAGGTGAAGTAAACAAAAGGGAGAGAAATTCAAAGTTGTGAGAAAAATATGTAAAAATGTCAAATTGAACTTGGAAACGGGTTGAGGAAAATTATCCTAGGAGCGATAAAACGAACAAGGAAAAAAGATAAAATAAGAATCGAACAGTAAGTTACGAATTTTTTTGTCAATCAACAAATCTGCAAATTAATTTTTCACTCAAAGCCAAACGAAAAAATTGGAAGTCACGTTGTAGCTTTCCTTTTCTTTTTATAAATAGAAAAGAGACAAATGGACCAGGATCTAGGAATTACCATTGAGAAGGGAGCGACAGATGCTTGTGTCCGGTTAGGAAGAACGAGAACAGTGAATGTGTCTAGCTCTTCTGTTCGATATATATATATATGTTACGGAACGTGTGTACCACGTCTCCCTTAGCTAACAGAATATTTCTCATATATTGTTGTGATTTAGTTTTCCTTATAAGGATGACAGTTTGCCTATTTAGATGGGCTACACTTTTGTATTTAAACTCACGTTTCTGTTAATACAACACAAGAGAGGCATATGCTAGTTTTCAGATTACCTAATTAATTACAGAGACAGTCGCGGATGTGAGATTGTTCGAAATAAATTAGGCAACGATTTATACTTTATTGTTTTGGCCTTTACTTTTTGAATAACTATTTTTTTTAAATAGATCTCCCATTTGATAAAACAAGAAGTGAATATGCATAATTGGTAAAGGAATAAAAGATTTCAAATCATATCTCCGTTAGAGAGTCTATATTGTATCGCCATTCGAAATTTTCTTATTTTCTATCGTAACAAGCGGGCTAAAATTGTAATTTTCTTTAAAAGCTTTCATTAGAATTTATTTTTTTTGTGATGAACGACTCTAACATAAAATATAAAGACAAACTTTGTATTACAAAATGTTAATACATGAGATAGTATTACCTAGCTTTGTTATCTCTGTCATTCTATAAATTTCAATAAAATAAATAACCGGTAACCAAAAAGGCAACCAATAAGTCTAAAATTATATAAGATTAAAATTTTGCTGTCCATGGCGATCCATGGCGTAGCCACTAGGATTAAAATTTACGTTTTTCAAGGTTCGAGATTTTGATGGATATCACTTTTTACTAGTTATGTGTAATCATTGACTAGAAAATGAGTTGAAATGTGTTATTCATCTTTTTTTCCGTAAGTATATTTTTATATAAAAAAATTAAAAAATATTTACAGATACAAGAGTTTACATGAGTTACAACAACTCTCATGAACTAAATTAAGAACAAATACAAATTATAACTGCAATCTAGACAAGAACTGAACCATCGTAGCAAACTTACCATTCTAATCAATTCTGATTTGGACTATTACTTCCCAAACTTGTTGGATGCCATTCGCACTCACAACCACTCTTGTAGCAACATCCACAACTGTTTTCTGCCTCACAATGTCAGAAATACTTGAAACTAAAGCAAGATGTAATTTGCGACATTTCTCTTTCCATGACCAAGCAACCTGCAATTCTCACAAAGCATTGACAGGTCCTCATAAAATAAGTTCAAAACTACCCAAATGCATGTTTCAAAGTGACCGTGTCCCGTAAAGACCGAGGCAAGTGCACATCAACCAAGACCCAACTTGTTTTACCTGGTTAATCTCCCCTCTCACGTAGAGATTCCATGTACAAAGTTAGATCTTGGGGTCCAAATTCATCAATAGAATTCGACCATCTAAGCCAATCCTGAACTTGTCTAGTAATAATCTGAGTAAGAAGCTCTCGATTGCATTATTCTCTTTTAAAAATAGCTCGATTCCGAGTTTTCAAAAGCTCTCAAAGAATAGCTCCATAAAGTGCAGACCATACCTTTTTGATCAACCTACAATGTACAAGTCTCATCTATGCTTCAAAAGAAGTGGTGATTGACGAGTTCATACACCAAAGCACTCCAACCTTGCAAGCAAAGTGATCCTATATGAATTTGGCAAAAGAGCAGGTGAGAAAAAGATGGTCAACACATTCATCCACATCACCACATATTTGATAGAGAGATTTCCAAGGATCCAATATGTGTTTACGAATAAGAATGTCTCTGGTAAGTAGCTTTTTTTTATTGTGACATATATGAAACATTCTACCTTGAACAAAATTTTGCCCATCCAAATGTGAGAAGCATGGTGACATTGCTGAAAGCCTGGCGTTTCAAAATAATTTTTTTTACGAAGAGCTACAATTGAAAAATCCTCATCACCTAAATATTTCCAATAGAGAGCATCCGGGCTTGTTCCACTTAGAGTAACACTCTGTAATAGCTGCAATAAAGTATCTTATTCCTCCTCCTCCTCCCAGGCCTATGCCAGGAGTGCTTTGATCAATACTACATGACAAAGCCCACTTCTATCCATTTTGATCAATACTACCACACTCCCTAATTTTTGCCTCTTTTTTATTTAAAAGCGAGTATAATCTTGGAAATCTTTCATGCAAAGTTCCATCTAACAACCACACATCTGTCTAAAAAAAATTAAATCACATGTACCCATTTCCATCTATAGACCTCTCCAAAAATCCCAAAAAATATTGAATTTGAGGTGGGAACCTTACATATATTTCCACAACCATTTTAAAAGCAGGGTATCATTCTTGAGAGCCAAATCTTCAACCCCCATACCACCAAACTCTTTGGGAGTACATACAAGACTCTACTTAACCAAGGAGGATTTCTTCAAATCAAGGTTTCTGGACCAAAGAAACATCATAATCTTTTTGTTAATTTGTTTAGCCACCCCTAATGGCATTTTGAAGATGGATAAAAAGTATATAAGAAGCAAATAGAGAACGGATTTCACAAGGATGAGTCTTCTTCCAAGCGATAAAAAGTTTCCTTTCCATTTAGCCAAGTGTTTGTCCAGTAGTTTCATAATTGGATTCTGATTTGCCAAGCGCTACATGTTGCATCCGATTGGTAACCCCAAATATTTAATTGGCAATTGCTCCACTTTGCAGTTCCATACACTTGCAGTTCTGTGCAGCTAATCCTCCTCAATGTTAATCCTGACCAATGATATTTTTGATAGATTGATCTTCAAGCTAGATATTTCACCAAAAATGGACACAATTGTTTTCAAATTCTCAATACTATCTTCATTTTTCTCAGAGAAGAGCAATGTGTCGTCTGCATATTATAATAAGTTTGAGTGATAATTTAAGCTAGGTATCCTCAGACTTTTGATAAAATTCATCTCTTGCACACGACAGAGTAGAATATTTAGGCCTTCTGCAGCCATAATAATAAAGAGTCACCTTGATGCAATTCTCGCTGCAGTTGAAACTGAGATGATCTTGTAAATACACCCGATCAAATAAATTGGTCTAAAATTAGACAAACTTTGCACTCCTGACTTCTTAGGAACAAAGGTCACAAAGGAAAAAGTCACCAGAGACTGAAGTTTACCTGTTTTGAAGAAATGAGTAACACAGGCAAGACCATCTTTTTTTAAGAAATCCCAAGATGCCTTGATAAAATTGAAGTTAGAACCATGAGGTCCGGGTGCCTTATCCCTTGCACAACTCCAGATAGCAACCTTTATTTCATCGCCAGTAAGGAGAGTTTTCAGTTTTTCACAAGAGAGAGCATCAATCTTTTTAAACATGCTTGCTACAATTGATGGCCTATAATTCTTTTGGTGACTATATATCTTCTTAAAATGACCAAGGATATGTGTCTTAATCTCCCCTGCCTCCGTGATCAGTCATTCTCCCACTTTCATAGATCCAATGAAATTTCTTGCTTGATTAATACAGGCATTAGTATGGAAAAATCTTGAATTTTGGTCACCATCATGACCCCAATTAAGTCTTGATTTTTGTCGCCACATAGAGTCAAGCTTCTTCTGAATAGTAAATATTTCTCCCCTCAAATTTTCTCTTCTGGTAAGATCATCTTCAGATAAAAAGGAGTCCTCACCATACACATCCAATCTGTCAATCTCAACCTTTACTCTCTGTAGATTAGTTTCAAGTATACCAAAGTGATCTTTATTCCACATTAGAATGAATTTTTGTCTTTAGCCCCTTTAGTTTATAGATAAGGCGTTGATGACCGAAAGTTGTAGCATCCATTTCTCCCCACCACTTCTTGCATAATTTTAGAAAACCCGTATCCTGAAGCCTACAATTGAAGAAGCAAAAAGGTTTGGGCCCCCCAATTCGTCATCTACTTGTATAAGTAAGGTGTTAGTTGACTAATGACTCGATTTAGAATACAATATAGTAATTGGTCTTTCTTAACAAGCATAAGATTCTTTATGGTACTTATTTTTTTGGTGTTCTAGAAAAAAAAATCAAGTGAGGAATAATTTTTTTCTTTCTAGATGCAATTTCTCCTAAATTGTTTTCTAATACTGGAGCAAGGGAACTCAAAATTCTACGAAATTTTGAAGACAAAAATAGGGATTTTGAAACTCCAAAAATTTTATTGGTAATTTTGTCAAACAACAGCAATTTAAGAATGGATGTCTCTTATATTTAATTAAGACATGGTAATATTTTCACCATTTTGATAAAATATAGTCAAAACGAGAAAGAAGGAAAAGTGGTAGAATTGACGTGG
>SOPF01026285.1:0-59937 GCA_012979155.1 Hypericum perforatum | reverse complement strand
TTCTATTCAATTAAATATGTTACAAGTTTTTGGCAAATGAAGGAAAAAGAAAGTAGAAAACAAATACCTTGAGGTCTCGAACCGAAAGCTGCCTCCTCGGAGAAGCGAAGAGCAGCTGCCCCATCAAATTTGGCTGGATTCAGCATAAGATCATCCGAAGAATCAAAACGAAACGCTAACTTGGCCCATTGCAGATTACGGGGTGCTGTGAGCCTAAAGTTATTCCAGCCCAGAACCCCCGAAATGTCCAAGTCCATCAACAGCGGAGCCCAAATTACAAGATTCGGCGAGCCGACAACGACAAATAGTTAAGGATCGGTTGCGTGATTTGTCAATCACCCATAATATACACGCCCGTGGGGTGAGCAAACAGACTGGACCGGAAAAGCTGGGGCCGGAACCGGTTTTCATGCTCTTTTTGAAGCCGGACTGGACTGGGTTTGGATCCGGCTTGAACCAGAACTGGCTTATTCGTTACGTTTTAAACCGGACCCAAACCGGAAAACCGTGCATTTAACCAAACAAATATTAACTTCACAGAGAACGACCCCACTTTAAAACAAACATGTTAATGGACAAGCCACGGACGAGCAGCAATAGAATGACAAATTAAGAAGAAATTCAAAGGACAATGTTCTTAAACAAATCGGACAAAACAAGGACAATATTCCAATTTCATTAGCCAATCTAATTTCCAATGAAGAAATCGACTACAAGGATAATTAAATGGGGAGTAGGATTAATTGATACGGGATAACTCAATGTAGATCAACGATCCGAACAAAATCAACGGGCACAATCTTTTCCCATTCTGAAACAACAAAGAATCAAAAGATACAACAAATTTAGTGTAACCCTTAAAATCCCCAATTTTTGGAACCCTAATTTGATTGAAAAATTAATAAACCAAATACCTAAGGCCGAGAGAGTGAGAGCGAGCGGTGCCGGGAAAAAAATTGGAAATCGCCCCTTCTCCTTGGCCGAGAGAGTAGTGGGACAGTGGAAGAACAAGGGCGTAACTTGCTTCTATTTTTTAGGACTATGGGTCGGGGCTCGGCAACAAATAGGAGTGAGTGGGGCTGTCTGCTGGAGGGCGATAAGCAATGGCTGAGGACTGAGAGGTGCGCCGCGGGCGATGACTGAAGAACCGTGGAAGCTGGAAGTTACTTAATATAAACCATGGAGCCATTAGTTAATAGATATTCAATACTCAAAATAGTTATTTACTATAACCACGTGATTAAGTTACTTAATATAAACCATGACATCCGCTGCAGTTTCTACTGGTCTGTAACCTTTTGTTTCGTTCAACATGCAAAATGTTTTATTAACTAAAAACGAACAAGAAACAAAAAAAAATTGGTAAAACTAATAGCAAAAAAAATTACCATTTATAATAAATCCAAGTTAACCCGAATCTTATCTAACCATGAATTTATTGAACACACAAATTTAATTATAAATTACCTATAACATTTAATATCTTCGATCAAAATAAGTATGCATAATGTCTTCCATCAAAATAACTATCCATGATCACAATTATAAAAACATAGTTGGCGTGAATATTAAAATGTCAATGAAAAGTTGAAAAACTTAAATGTATTCTTTTTGCTAACTCCAATATAAAATTCAACTTCATACACCTTCGAATTTATCGCCTACAACTACAAAGATCACTTATACTTTAGAAAAAACTATTAAACTTTGAAAATGTAAGTGTGGGTATAATTATACATTATTATTTTTCAGGTAAATAAATTTTATGGAGCCAATCCTAATAGTTACATAACTATGTAAAATTTTGGTTTGGTTTTATCTAACTGATAATAATTATTTATTATTATTGTTATTATAATCAGCTATTTCTCTTGATTCTCTCCTAAATCACCTACCCATTATTTAAAAAAATCACTAAAATTAACGTTCAAAGCCAGCAAAATCAAGATGCAAATTAACATACTTAACAAGGGAATCGGCCTTCCCGAGAAATCCCCATATGTGAACTGGTAAGGTGTAGGAAACTTACTCGAAAGATTATTTCAGAATATGTTTATGGATTACTCTTAAAGATAGTTCCTATCTATTTAACTATACTTTTTAGACAGGTTATTATCTTTAGAATTCTTTGACGAAATGTCTGCATGAACACCATATTGTGTAATTACTTACTATTTTTAGGGTAGTTTTTATTAAATAAAATTTTACTTGTTAAAAAAATTAGTGTTGCGTGCTGGAACGAAATAGAATTTTATGTCCCTAGATTCTATTTGGATGCCGGTTAAGGAAATCATATAGATGTATGTGCTGGTAAGGAATAGAATTAATTTACGTATCATTTCACGCCTCGTAACGAATAGAATTATTTTATGTATCATTTCATGCCTCGTAACAAATGGAATTATTTCCTGGATTTTAATTTACCGGATAATTTAAATTTGAATTGGTAGAATTTTATTCTTCGTATCGATAATTTCACGATAGATATAAACCAAATTTAAATCTGGATTCTTAATTAAGATAAAGTGTCATTTCATCTGTAGGCTTAAATAATCCACTGTTCCCAACAATTCCAACTACAGCTTCGACTTCCAAAACAGGGTACTCTAATCAAATCATAATGGACTCCGATGTAAGCCCACACTAAAAATATAAATATAAAGTGCGAAAAATATTTTGGATTAAATGATAACAAATTATTGGCGTATTGTAATAATTTTATTCTAGTTTAACTAACTATTTTTGAATCGAACTATAAAAATTGTAGTACTATTAAATAATTACCTAAGAATTTTACTATCACGTAAAAAATATATATAGTTTAAACTTAAATTAGCAGTTCTAATAGATATTGGTATATCAATGTAAAATGTAATCATGTAGTAACGAGACTTGTGCTTCATTTTCAATCAATGATCGAAAGTATGATTAATAGAGTGGAAATAAATGTTATTACGAACTATAAAATTCCATCTTCATGTCGACAAAATTGTTGTTATCTTCTATTATATAATTTCACAAAATATCCCCTAAAAGTATCTTCACCAAATAATAAAACCCCGAATAAAATATGCACTCCTATTGGGTGGAGATTTAACACTAAATACGTGTGCTCCCTATCTTGAACGGTTATTATTTTAGGTCACATTACACAAATCAATCATAATTAAATTAATTAGTTAATCTAAATTGAAAATTTAATTTTTGTTCTAACCATTATCAAATATTGAGCTCTTGTTTTCCCGGGCACACGTCAAGAGGGATATCAGATGTTTTGGGGCTATGTACAAGAAAATTCTTCGGCTCATGGTTCGAACGTTTACGTAAATAGTAATCGTCATAAGAACAACTAATCTCTGGTAATCTTAGTCTCCATGAGCCTAATTTCATATAAAAAAATTCCCTCTGCCTTACTATGTTTCGTGTATAGTATTTTCTGATAATATATGTTAATCTATGGGGACGGAATTATAAAGATTGGCTAATTAAAATTGAAAAGTTGTAAAATTCGAGTTTGGCGAATTTTGATAGAAATATGTTTATAAATCTTGAAATTACAAAATTAATTTAATTTATAATGTTAATGAAACTTTCTCAAAAAATGAACACAGGAATTTAAGTCCGATCATCCTCGTTTCCTTGATATGCTTCCAACGATAAATTTTGAAGTCAAAATCCAAATCCATAACATGTTTTGATTATTTCTCAGCACGAATCGATAGAAAAGGTGCAAATCACCTCTTCCCAATCGGGAAATAACAACCCAAAACTGAAAGAACAATTTTTAGTGTGATATCTAGGGAATTACTTTTCATGATGATTTGATTGCGTTTATAATCTTATTGTGTAGAGCACTATCGAGTATGGGTCGTTGGCAACACCTTCAACATCTCTCAAATTATCAAACCATCTTTTGTATGCCATTCGCTAAAAGCACTATGCTGATGAGGCCCAGAATTGGACTCGTTAATTCATTCGGACACCGAAATAGAACCCGTTCTAAGTTTTAACTTAATTCTATTTTTTTGAACCGATACATTACCATCTACCACCACAAACACCAACATTAAAACCCAGTATCACACAACCTCAACAGCCGTACGCCGGAAACCAGCCACCGTACTGAGCAAATCGACAGTGAGCATCGACGCCTTTGGCTTCGGTAACCGGCCGGAGAAACCCATCGCCAAGGTACTAGGCACCGGCGTTGTCCTCTTATTACAAGTTCCAAGCCACTTGGCCTGCATGTACCTTCGTCTCCTCCATGGACCCATGTGCATTTTCTTCTCCTTCATGCACCTTTTCGCCGCCGAGCATATGATATTGATCGTCGCCTGTAACCTCTCGATCTTCCCGACGAACACCTCTGGCAGCCGACGGACCAGCCGGTTGTACTCCTCGTTGGCCTTGGCCATCTCGAATTCTGCTCGGAAGTTCAGCTCGATTATCACTCTCGTCTCCCTCTTTTTGCCGCTGCTTGAATGGTCTATCACGTCCAAGAAAGTGTGTTCTCCTGTGTAAAGTATAAAAAAAATATGTATTAATAAAAATAAAACAGCTTTCAGAGAAAAACGGAACGTGGTATGTATTTTTTGGAATGTCATTTTGAGCCTGGATTCAATCGTTCATGTCTTATTGTATAATTTTTTTTTAGATTACGAAAACCTGATTAATAGAGTGGTCTGACCGTCTGATAGAATTATTAATCAGAAAGTCTCTAGGTCGTGATATTAATACATAGAAGAAAAATTATTACACAATTTTTTTACTCTGATCTATAAAAAAATAGTTGTTCCAATTGCGACGCATTTCAAATTTAAATATGTTGATCTGATTGTAACTATTAGTGAGTGTGTAAGTTTGGTATACGCTTAGTATAAAAAAGTCTAAATGTATTTGTTCCGAAAAAATCCTATCAATCAACAACATTTTGAAATTATTAGGCTGTTAATTTCGGGAAGGCAGATACACAGTTCCAAATACGCTAAAATAGAAAATCTAACCCAAATTAATCACCTAAACCGCGTGTTATTAAATTACCTGATGGAATCTCGGGGCAGTTTCTCCATTTAGTCTCGCAAATGGCGCAATCGAAGCCGGTATCTCGCAAACGGCCAGCAACTTCGGCCATCAAGCAATTCCGGCATCCTCCGACCATCGGCCTCCCGCAGCCGCAAAGGGTACCCGCCGATCGGAGCTCCCTTATGGCGTCTTTCGTAATTGACCTTATCCTCGACTCCAACGAGCTTGTCCTGCACAAGGTCTCCTGAACCCGAAACAAAATTGAATAAATACGAAGCTCGTTGAAAAAATACGAACAATAGGTCAAAAGCAAAGGAATTAGGATTTTACTTGAAGGAGTTGGTGTTGGGTCTCCCAGAAATCGGATTCTTCTTGGTTACTTGAAACATTTTCTTTCCCACCTTGTTTTTCCTCATCCTCCTCCTCGGCCATTACCAAATTGTTGTTATCTTCCATTGTATCTTCACTAATATTGGACACAGGGGAATCCAATTCCCGTTCCTCCAGGAATCCAAAAACGTCGTCGGAGAAACTCATCGGCGGCTGCCAACCGCCGGAGTCGAAATTGCCCATTAGGTAGTTCGTGTCAATTATTCTCATTACTCTAGCACTGGGCATTTGCAAATTTGCTAGTTTTCCTTTATTCGGAATTCTGCACTTTTGATGAAAATGGAAAGGCTCGGGAGAAATATATATAATATCCGTGGAGTTTTTACGGGTGGGGCCCACCGAAAATATTACAAGCCGCCGCGGGCATGGGGGATGTGTTCAGAGCCTACGTGGCGGGTCGAAACGGTGTGTGTTGAGACAAAACAGGGTTGGTAGAGGACCGCGAGGATACACGTCAGTGACGCTTAATAATCATCATTTTACACTCGAATATTCATCCCGGTTAATTTATCTTGCAAAATTTTAGGATATATTGTTATTTTTAATGACTCCAGATTAAAGTATATTGATTAAACTTCAATAAATCTTCCACAAATTGATTTTGATAGTTGTATTGTCAAATTGTTAGATTTGGCTCACCTCTAGAAGAAAACAAATCCACCTAAGTAGGAGGTGGATTTGTGCATGTGGGTCTCTTTGCATGAGTTTCACTCAGCTCCTAAAAATAGGCGATACTAAGCCTATAAAAGGAGAAGTCCGGGTGACCATTTCTGATTTTTGCCACTAAGAACTCTCAGACACACAAAATTGCGGTTTAGTCACTCGCAGGTTTGTCAGATCAACGAATAGGTCCGTTCGTGATAAACCAAGCTTTGATCCGCTTCGTTCGTGATCGAGCTTCGACCAACGCCTCGCCAACATTATCTCGGGACCTTGTACGTTCACGCTCTGAGAGGTATATGATTTTTACTCATCTTAATTAGTGGTTAATTAAGCATGAGGTTATATGCATGATTTTGGTTAATTATGTGTTTAAAACCTTCACAAATTAGTTCGCATGATATGATTAAAAAAACAAATAGTATACGACGAGCTAATTCATTCTTTCGGAAAGGTGTAAACTTATTCATAAGCACAACAATTCAACACGATAGTATGATTGGTGCTAAATGGTATTTTTTTTAATGACTTGTTTGCAAAAAAATTCAAAATTTATGCGACCAAAGTAAAAAAATCTATACGAGATTACATAAAAAAATGTCATTCTCACAGAAAAAAAAACAAAGATATACATGTTGAAATTTTTTTGCGAAAATTCATAAATTTGTAATCAAAGTGAAAAAACCTCACACGTTCCAATATTACATAAAAGATATATCATTCTCAAAAAAATAAAAAATAAGAAAAATATACATGTTTGGATTTTTTTTGCAAAATCCAAAAATTTACACGTACCATCATCATATAAAAACAAAATTATTTTCAGAAAAATAAAAAATAAGAAAATAAAGATGTCATTGTCACATAAAAAAATATTTTTATTGAATAAACAAAATGTTAGTATTGTATAAAAAATGTTAGTACAATCCAATTTAAATTTTGAACCATAATAATAATTTATAATGTCAGTACTCAATTCGTCGGCCATGTTTTATACAATGAGTACCCAGCCCAAAGTTTTGGACCACAAGTGGTGATTTGAAGTGAATAGATTGCGAGGGTTCAGATCTTGCGGTGAAATGGAAACTATGTAGTGCAATGGTTGATATAAACTTTTATTTATTGTTATTTCGTTGAATGCTTTTATGATCTCGTTAGAAGAATGTTTGGAAAGAATTAAATAAATACATGTATTCGATTAAATGAACTTTAGATACATATATTTAAAAATAGGAAGTAAATCCGTCGTAGGAAAAAAATAGACGTGAAACAAAGTACAAAGGGAATAATAAAAGAGATACCGAATAACAGGAATACAATAAACGAGAAAGAGAATATTAGACAACTATAATAAAAGAGTTTACTCATCTGCTGCTACATTGTTATTATTGGCATAATTGTCTAATATACTCTTTAACCAAAATTGGTATTCTTCCAACTTAATATGCTATCTACCGATTCGAATTGTCACAACGAGACAGGCCCCATGTCTACATACAACATCAGATACTATATGGTAGATAATTTTTTGGATTTTTTTAAGGTTAAATTTTGGGCAATTACCTTTCACAAAAAGACAAAAGTTATTATTTTTGTCTTTTTGTGAAAAGTCATTTCACATATGAAAAAATGAAAAAATGGATTTTGAAATCAACCAGGAATCCGCGACCAATATTTTTTCAAAATACAGGGATGACTAAATCGTTTATGAGAAAGAAATGACTCAATAGAAAAATTTGATTAAGATCAGAGAATAAGAAATAATTTACCCAATTTTATTTTTGGAATCGCTTTGCTATTGTAGAGGTGCAACTTGAGGAGGATCTTCTCCACTTCATGAAAACCCTGCTTTTATTTCTCTTTTGAAAAACTTAATCGATCATTTACGAGGGCCAATGGGCCATCGTCCTACATATTTTGCGGTAATAATCCCAAAATTAAGCAGTAAAGCTAGCATAAAAAAGTTCGACTGGCAACAATTTGGGTTATTATTTTATCTTAATTAACATTGAATTTGATTTATTAATAATATACTAATATTAATATTCTATAACTTTTTTATCATCTTTCAAAAGACTAGTCAAACATGATTAGTCAATTTAATAATATTTTGAATACTAATTCTCATTAAAAAAAAAGTTGTGAGAGGCAATAACTTTGAATCCAAAGTTTGCCCAGCAAATTCACGTATTCTACTTTTATCAGCCGCATAATGTTGTCCTAGTTCCATTTTGAATCAATGAATTCAAAATAGAAAAAATATAACTTTGCTGCCGGAAACAATATTCTATTTCATTCTCCCTCTGATGGAATCAAAACAAAAAAGAAGTTATAGTTCAATTTTAGTAATGTTATTATTTTATTTACTATTTTGCTAATATATCAGTTACCAATTTCCATCTGTATTTTAATAACTATCAGCTAATCAGCTGTTATGTATGTATAATTTTTTTATGAAAGGTAGAGTGAATTTTATTACTTCAACAACCTCAATGTTCAGTTTACACCAGACATCTGTATCTCTCAACATAAAACAACTGATTTAACCAGAATATTAATTAAAACTAATACCAATACAATATAAATTTAGGCTTCTAAATCTAACAAATCTGAAATTAGACCTTTAACCGATTTTGGGAGAGAACCTAGGAAGAGAGGGGAGGAAGGCCCAAGGAATATATGCGAGGACCCATGCCAATCCTGATCCTGAGGCTGAGTGGGCGACGGGCCCCACTGTTTTTGGCCTGTCGTGAATGATTGCGATCGGCTGCTTCACTATAAGAACACGCGCCTCCATCGCAGCCGTTGATGGCCTGTTTTATCCAAAACGGTGGAACCCATTTGTTAAATCAGCGCAATAATGATGATGCTTGGTTGTGCATTCTATCGATTATGGAATGAATGGTGGGGTCGTGAATTTCTGATTTTATCCGAATGATGGTTTTGGATTAGACAGTATGATTTATTTTGCATAATTATTCAGACAATTACAAAATTAATCGGGTCAATAATTTTATAATTTTTTATTTTGTGAATATGCGAAAAAATAGATATTGACGAACATAACATGAACAAGGTATCATGTCACTCTGAATATTATTATTTTGGAATTTGCTAGTCTCATTTACAGTAACCGATGTATTTTTCTTCAATAGCGTTGAATATTATATTACAAATAAATTTATAAGGTTTTTATTTTCTTGAAACCTTGACACAATTGTTTATCTACGCGACTTCTCGGCGATGTTTTTTGGATTAGACAAACTGATAGCACCCAGCCTAGTGACTCATCAAAGTTATGATTTTGAACCTTTGAATCTTGCGCGGATGGGGACGAATTGGTGGAGGGTAGTTTGGTCATTGTCTTCCCAATTGACATGTGATTGTTGAATCCTTCCAGCGAAGTCCAAGAAACGTGTTCCTCACCTCGAGGCTTAGCTTCGGTGGAACCATCAAATTCCTCATAGCGATGACGTGTACTTTTAGCATGTAGCGGCAGCGGTTCAACTGAAGTTGGCTATAATTATCCACGTGTTATAAACTACCGATATAATTTTTGTATTCAATTAATATGATATCGTAAATTACGAGATTAATTTACTTGATATTATATAAATCCTACCTAGATTTTTTAGAGTTGCAAAGCAACAACATCATCGGTCTAACTGGTCCTGCTTTGTGGAAGACGGCAGTGGCTGAAAAATTAATTTATCATGTCTGCCACTCTTATGGTTGGGTACAGGATCCTGAATTTTTTATCAGTAACTTCACTAGCAATTAGGTTATATTTTAGTTGGGTAGGATCCTGGTTCATGCTTGGGATTTATCCAAACGAGCCCGATGATGGTGTACAAACCTGCAACTTATATTTTGAGTACAGATTATTTACCTACCTGTTACTATTTCAATCGCTGGTTCTAGTCCATCTTAAGATATTTATGATATTTTAATAACGGACCCAGATTGAGTTTTGTTGCATGCTTAGCAGTAAAGACTGGATAATTGTGATATCAGATATTTCACAAGAATAATTTTGGATAAACGTGTTGCTATTGCATATCTTAGTTGTATAACTATTAATTATGACTTGTATCATTGTTAACTTAATTGTATCGTTATTAATCTCGTATTTTATATCTATCTAATGTCAAATATGATATATATTGTACATTGCAAATTGTAGAATTGTATAATGCAGAGTATTTTATTGGGCTCGTGTTATATCATTGTTAATTACAATTTGTCTCATTGTTAATTATCAGCCGCACCACAATGCTCGGCCTCAACCACCACCATTGAGCCAGACCCTTTTCAAGGAAATCTAATTCTGGGCCATCTTCGGATAATGAATGATAATATCTTAATAACACCAAACTGCTGCAAAGAAAATTGATTCTCGGCCATCTTAGGAGATTGATGATAACTTTAGGACTTCTTCTTGTAATGAACTTTTTTCGTGACAAGAACTTTATATGGCGCGCGATTCGTGTCTACAAAATTTTAAATTATTCTTATTTTTTTAAATGTTATTACTTTTTATAAAATGTACATATTCCAACAATTAAAATGGACGTTTCTAATCGTAGTTCTATCAATGAATACCTAAACTTTATCCAAATGAAGTACTTCCGGGCATGAGTTGCACATGGTGTAATTATTTTTTTCAACTTGGGTCAACTTCGTTTCTTCAAACTTGGTTGAAAAGCATCTCACATCAAATTATTCTCTCACCTACCAAGGATATCCGAACAGCATTATTTAAAGCAAATATATTTTTCCGTTCTCCACGTCCACGTTCCATGACAAGGACGTCTTTTGTCTTAGCACCATCACAACTTGCCTCTGATCCGCAAAATTATGCATGGACCAAACCTGGTGCAGTTCAATATAAAAATAATTTTATAGATTTGAACCAATATTTTCTGAATAAATCTAATTTTTTTTATCACTCACCAGCTTTTCCGTGAGTTGTTCGTTTTGTTTCAATGGGCATGGAAGTAGTTGACGAAAGGAAAATTCGAAGTTCTTGAGCTGGTTCAATTGTTTGAATGATACAAAACTAATTATTTCAAGTAAACTTAACTCGTATATTCACTCAGTAATTCAGCTCATTAATAACTATGTTTCCGCTTAATTACTTCAAATTCGTCACTGTTATTTTCTTTGCAAATCATATCAACAGCTTTTACGTGAAATTTCATGATGATAAATATTGTGTAGTCAAATCAAATTTAAAATTTGGGTATGTTCCAAAATATTGTGCACAGATCTTAAAGTTGTGAGGAGATATTGAATATAGCGCGAAAAGTGGTCTTCATCTCCGTAATATAAGGACATCATCGTAAAAAAAAAATATTGATCTCCGTTTTCAACAGCTTCATCGAACTCCTCTTACTCATGGAGCAATCACATTTGTTTTCTAAAACCCCAACAAATATTGTGATATGGAACTTGATAGTATGTTTGGATATTTTCAGATTGATATGTTGTTCAAAAATGTTGGAAAATAAACTTATTGAAAAGACGAAGTAAAAAGGAGCAAGGAAAAGCACAGTTTTCAAAATTGGACCGGACCAATCTGACCGGTCGGATGGCCGGTCAGACAAAATTTTATTTTTTAAAAAAACTCGATTTTTTAAAATATATATAGGTATATAGATAAAAAATTTATGTAAAAAATTAATAATAACATATAATCTTACTATATTCTATAAAATATCTCAAATAAAGTATCCATACGAACGGTTAATCTCGAATCAAAAATAAAAAAAAATAAACCAGACAATATTTTCGGTCGAACTGCCCTGGTTTCTGGTCAAACTGGACAGTCCGACCGGAAAATCCCAAAAAACCCCGGTTAGTAAGGTACCTGGTCGGATTATCAAATTCTGACCGGTGGAGGGTCTGATTTACGGTCTGATCATTCAGATCACTGGTCGGACCACCGATTTAAAAACAATGAAGAAAAGAAGCGAGAAGTTGGAATCTGGGAAGGTTGGCGGGAGCCATGCATTGAGCCAGCCAAGTTGCTGACGTTAGGAAACTCGGGATCTGAACACAGCGTGACGAAAATGCTCTCGCTCGCCCTAAATAGTATTAGTCTTGTTTAGCGCGCGGACACACACACATATCACTCATGTAACTTTGAGTAGTTGTAGTTTCCATAAAGTTGGAATTTCATTTTAAAGAGTTTCCGTAGTTCAAATCTAAGTGAAAATGTTTGTTTTTGGTTTGGTACGTTTTTTAACATAGATCGTTAGTCGGAGCGACTTATAAAGTTGTGAGTCTCATTTCTTTTCTTTAATTTGTCGTCGTTGTTTTGACTTCTTTCATTTGAAAATTTGTTATCTATAGTTTGTTCATGAAGTGCACTCAAGAATTTCGATTGTAAAATTCCCAACAACAAAAACATTCAAATATGCAACATTGAATATCCAAATAGTAGAAAGTTTATTTACACTAATTTTGAGTTTAAATTTTATGCATTTTAAAACATGTAGAAATTTTTTTAAATGTTCAATAAAAATTTAACATAATTGAATAGATAAATTTTTGGGTAAATTACATCTGGCCCCCTCGAGTTTGGGGTATTTAACGCTCGCCCCCTGCTTTTCTAAAATCGATTAAAAAAACCTTCCTGTATGGCAAAATTGTACGAATGAGCCCCTCATGCCGGAATCAGAGATTTTCTCCGGCAAGGATGCACGGGAAATGACAAAAATGCCCTTATATTAAAAACAAAAATTCTCTCTCTCTCTCTCTTTCCTCTCCCTCCTCCCTCCTCCTCCTCCACTAATTCCAATCACAAATCAAAATCAAAATCCTCTTCCTTCTTCCTCTGAACTTTGTCCCGACAAACACTCATCTTAACCAAATTCATTTAGCATCAAATAAGTAAATCCAGATTTAAATCACAAAGTCTCCTCATTCTTTCCAAGCTGCTTACAACAGTACAATTAAATTAAAAGACAAAACAAACATGTCCCAGAAAAAGCAATTACTACACGAACTCTTACAAGAGGACCAAGAGCCATTCGACCTCAAGAATCACATTCAAGATAAATGTTTTCGGCTCATCGGGAAAACCCAGGAACCGTACCAAAATCCTATCCTATACATCTTAAGAAACGCAACCCGATCTTCTCCTTAACCTCTCATTCGGGCTTCACCTGCAAAAACACGTGCTTCCTTCCTTGCTTGATGTTCTGTAGTTTCTGGGTCTTCAATTTGGGTTTCTGGGTTTTCAATTTGTGGGCTTAACATTTTTTAGAGGTTAGTTCTTCTCCCGACCCTAAACACCATACCGGCGGTGAAGCCGAAGGCCAGCTCGTGGAGGTCAACGACTTGCTGTTCCCTTGCGCGTCGGAGTTCCTTTTGGCCGATTTAGCGACAGGTGGTCCTCGGAGTTTCGACGGGCCTCGGAAGAGGGGAGCGGGATTGGCCCTCTCTCCCAGGTGGTCCCCACCAGCCAAAGGAAGTTCTTCATATGCTTTTCTTTCTCCACCGGCGTCATACTCCTCGGAGGCGAAGTGTCAGATCAGGTGTGGTGGAGCCTTAGGGATTGGTTTGGGTGGTCGAGTGGTTTTTGTCGAGAAACTTCAAAATTAATGTTCTTTCGTTCTTAATTCTTTTGGAATTGGTTTGGATTGGAGGATTTAATGTTTTTTTTTCTTAGATTTGAGTTTCTGGGCACAAGATTCCATTTCAGTAAGTAGATGGGTAAGAGGAAGAAGGAAAAAATTGGCTAAAAGTGAAAGGGGGTATTTTAGTCTTTTCTTATGCCTTCTCGCCGGAAAAAACGCCGATTCCGGCATGAGGGGGGAAACTGTACAATTTGTTCAAACAGTAGGGATTTTTTAATCGGTTTGAAAAAACGAGGATGTGAGCGTTAAATACCCCAAACCCGAGAGGGCCAGATGTAATTTACCCTAAATTTTATACACTTGTAAACTACATGATGACTCTCGCATTCACATTCAATTGTTTTAAATGGCAGAAGTTTTAAAATAGATATGTTTTAGAATTTTTGGATGGGTAGATCATTGTATATACGAGTACAGTAGTCTCTTCAGTGTATATTTCTCCTTTTATTTTAATTTCAATAAAGCATCTTTATTTGGGAAAATGCTTATCATTTTAGCACAATGTATTGTGATCTGATTTCAGTCGTTCAAACAAAATTTATCAAGTTAAACATTGTATGGAATTTAAATTTACATGCGAGAAATGAAATATGTGAGAGCATACAAAAGAACATGATATTGAATATTTCTAATATTATATTAATTTTTTTTATCCAATCTAAAATGTTATAACAATATATATGCATTTCTAAGCACGTACAAATTAATTTATCGCTCAACAACTACTGAGTTATTCAAAATCCGTATTTATTGATGTGTTAAGCATTTGTAATCTATAAAACAACATTAAAGTCGTGGATGTAACGTGTAAGATCGTGCTGGGATATGTGCAAACATGTTTTGCTACTGTTGCCGCCGCGTGATCGCATGTGGAAACCCTCCCCGTTATCCGGCAAGACTTGTTCTATGCCCACGTGGCAACATTAACCGCTTATTTACTGTTTTGTCAAGATTATTGATATCCGTTATAACTATTTTTCGTTTTATAAAATTTTGTAGAAGTAACTTTTGTTATTTTTAAAATTTTTCATTTTTGCCGGGATATGTAAAAATCTGAGTTCTATTCCAAAATAAATTTTAAATATTATATGATTTTTTAAAATTATTTTAATACCATATGATAAAACATTTATCACTCGGATGAAACTACATTCAATTAATATCACTTAGGTCTATTGACATTTGTCCGTAACCTGCTTGGCTACGTGGACCTGTCACATCATCAATTATTTTAATAAGAAATAGCTACTCCGGTCACCTAAGACCATTCACAGGGGGACTCGCATGAGTCTCCTCGCGCCAAGCGTAAGGTTTTCATTAGTAGAGAACTTGCGCGTTCCCTTACACGCCAAACAAGTCGTGTGTTAGGGACTTCCTTGGCGCGCCCACGCCACGCTGACGAGTCCACCACATGGTGCGTTGTGGTTGGCTCGCATGACTTTTTTTTGCAACGTGGGCTTTTTTATTTTTTTATATAAAATAAAATTTTGGATATTTTTTTAAAAATTTCTATTTGAACCCTAACTCTAACTCCTAACCTTAATCCCTATTCCTAAACTTATATATCTTAAATTTTAAATTTTATTTAATTTTCAATTTCACATATTTATAATTCAAATTATCTATAAGTAATTTTTTAATTTTTTAATTTATTATTTTGGTTAGTTTAGAATTATTTTTAATGCTTGTAAACTCGATCAAAATCATATCTCGATTTGATCCAAACACTGTATTTAAAAAATGAAGTTGAGTTGAGGTGGAACTGAGGTGAAAGTACTATAGCAGACTCGCTGTTGTGAGAAAAAATTAGGGCTGAAACTATCGAGCTGATGAAACGAGAGAAAAAGATTGAAGAACTCTTGGTTAAGATTCGCTGCTATGAATATTTTATGTGTCAGATCCACTTTTGTTCCAAGCTACTCTAAATGGTGGGCTTCCATTCCAAGTTTCCTGAATTTAAAGAAACATCAAAGCGAAATCATTCAAATCAACACCATGCTCTCTCTAAAGCTAAATAATCTAACAACACCTGACAGAAGCTAAAAGTATATGTTAACGAGTATCACGCATGCTGCACCAAAAGAACCAAATGCAATTGCACTTTCTAATCACAACAAATAGGTATCGTATCACACACTTTCCTTCCCAAATCTCATGTGGCCCATCTTCAATAGATCAACGGGATTGCAAATGGTGGCGTTGACAGTGTACTCCACTCTACTCACCTTCCTCGTCAAGTTGACCTCGAAGACGGGTTCACGGTCGTAGTTTTAGGGAAGAGGGGGCACGGGGAAAATGTGTTAAAGTTATGTTCAAGTTGGTGCTTTCTCTATTGGACTATTGGTCGTCTACACGCTTCTGGTGTCTTCAAGCTTCTGTCTCCTTTACTTCTTCCACTAGCAACAGTTTCTCACATATTTATTTCCTAACGGGCTTATTGTATTGGGAATGTTCTTGTGTAATTATAACTTAGGCTGCTTAGTTATTTGTTTAGTTATTTTTCCTTGTATATAATCCTTGTACAAATGCTTGCTGCAATACCATGATTATTACTTTCCTACTTTAACATGGTATCAGAGTCATTTACAAATATACAATTATTGATTAAGAATAAATAAAACATGAGTGAGATAGAAGAAAACTCGCAAGAGGGTTCTGCCATTCCAACTAATTCCACCCAAATTCAAAGCTTTCTTAAAAGGATTGCTGAGATTGACAGCAATACCGGCATCAAAATCACTACCGTCTCGTTCAATGGAACCAATTATCTGAGCTGGTCCAACGCAGTTCAAGTGGCCCTCAGTGGAAGAGGAAGACTCGGCTTCATCAATGGCAAAATTGCTGCTCCATCCAAGGATGACCTAACCTTTCTCGAATGGAGCATGCATGACCACCTTGTCATGTCGTGGTTGCTCAATTCAGTGGATCAAAACCTCCACGATCTCTTCACCTTTGCAAGATCGGCAAAGGAATTGTGGGACTCCATTCAGAGTCTGTACTCTCATCAAGAGAATCTGTACTGGGTGTTCGAGCTCAAGAAGAATATCGCAGATCTACAGAAGGGAGAAAAGTCATTCCTTGAGTATCTGAGCAAATAGAAGTCCATGTGGGATGAACTCACGATGCTAAGGCCGGCTAATTCAGATTTAACTGTCATCCAGAAGAGAGAAGAGGAAGACCACGTATTCAAGTTGCTGATGGGCTTGGGCTCCGACTATAATCAATTAATCGAGCAGATCCTTACATCTGCTGAGCTTCCAAATTTGGGTTCTATTTGCAGAAGAATTCAGAAGGAAGAAACCTGGAAGAAATTAATGGGATCAACCTAAAAAATTGATACTGACCAAGGAAGTGCCTTCGCTGCCAATTCGTAAACAAGTGCTAATGCTGTAAGGAGATTTGTCAATTCCAGACACGATTCCTCTAGGGGATGAGGAGGAGGAAGATCTGGAAGATCAAATGTCTCATGTGATCATTGCGGAAAACTAGGTCACAGGAAGGATAGGTACTGGATTCTTCACCCATATCTCAAGCAAACCAAGGAGAGAAACTGGGATCAACCAAAGACTTAAGCCCTTGCCACCACTGTCAACTCTGCATCTACATCGGCGGTATCTTCTATACCAAATCAAGTCAACATAGAGGAGTTGGCGAAGAAACTTCTATAACACATGAAGTACAATGACTCTAGTAGTGAAGCAAAATCGCACAAGAACATGGAAGAAGGTTAGTCAGGTAAATCATCGAATACCTTCTGTGCATTCCAAGTAAGTGCTTTACATGCTAGTTTGGACTGGATAATCGATTCCGGGGCAAATGAGCATATGACACATGATTCTAAGTTACTAGAGAATTATAGAACTATCACGAATCAAGGAATTTCCATTGCTGATGGTTTGAAAGTTACTGTAAAGGGATGTGGTTCTACTCAGTTGTTTAATTCGGAAGCCACAAATAGATGCCTTACATGTTCCTAAGTTAGCCTGTAACTTATTTTTTATAAGTTAGATTACTAAGAAATTGAATTACCAAGTGATCTTCTCATCAGATTTTGTGTGATTTCAAGACTGCATCACGCAGATGACGATTGGTGAAGGGAAGCTTCACAATGGTCTCTACATTATTTCTCAGCCTCCCAAGGCTTTATTTGTTGTTAGAGATTCCAAGGAGATATGGCATTATAGACTAGGGCATCCTAATTCTAGTGTTCTTAAGTTGTTGTTTCCTGATTTTGAAAAACTTGATTTGGATTGTGAAAGTTGTCAGTATGCTAATAATAAAAGAATTCTGTTTGAATCTTCAAAAAGTACTTACACTTATCCTTTTGAACTTGTTCATTCAGATGTTTGGACTGCTCCCTTGTGTTCTTATGATGGTTATCGATACTTTGTGTTGTTTATTGATCATTTTAGTTGTGTTACTTGGCTTTACTTACTGTGACATAAGAGTGAAGTGTTCTCTACCTTCAAGAACTTTGATTCTATTGTAAAAAATTAGTTCAATACTCAGATTAAGATCTTTAAAACTGATAATGGCTCTGAATATAAGAAGGATTTCGTGGATTATTTAAACAATTCTGGAATTCAGCATCAAACTTCTTGTGTATATAAACCTCAATAAAATGGTATGGCTGAGCGAAAGAATAGGCATTTGCTTGAGGTTGCTAGGGCTCTTATGTTCAAAATGAATGTCAAAAAGGGTTTTTAGAGTGATGCTATATTGACTGCTTATCATTTAATCAATCGTCTTCCTTGTCAACCTTTGAAAATGAAGTCTCCTTTAGAGGTTTTGTTCAACAAAAAACTAGACCTATCTTACTTAAAGATCTTTGGTTGCTGTTGTTTTGTGCATGTTCCCTCGGAGAAGCATGATAAACTTGATAAACATTCAATTAGATGCATTTTTCTAGGATATTCCATGACTCAAAAAGGTTATAAGTGCTATGATCCCTCTCTAAAGAAAAAATTTGTGTCAAGGGATGTACATTTTGTAGAACATCTTCCTTTTTATACTAACATGAACAACTACAGCAAATAGAGCAAAACCAACTATGAAGATCTCGAGTTGCCCCTGAAGATTATCTCAGGTATGATTCCGATTCTCTCAAATTAAGGGAAAGAAATGACATCTGATATTTTGCAGGTTCCAAGTCTGCAGCAAAATACTCAAATAGATGCAGCAAGACCTACTGATTCAGCTGCTGGATTTGATTCCCCGGACTCCCAAAACAAAGATTACAATCATCAAGAAGGCTCATCAGAAGCTGCTGCTGATCATAGTGAAGAGTGCAGTAACATAGAAGGTGATATGCAACATGGAACAGTTTTTGAATCTCTAGTGGCAGAACCAAAGACAAGAAGATCTAGCCAGGTAAGACAGCAAAATATTCTTCTTAAAGACTTTAGAACCTACTCTGTTCAATATCCCATTGAGAATCATATTGATTATAAGAAATTCAGTCTTGGATATAAGTCTTATTTGAGTAATCTTGATAAATTTTCTAAGCCAAGTAACTTTGAGGAAGCATGTAAGTATGAAGAATGGAGAAATGCTATGAAAGATGAACTTCATGCTTTGATTAAAAATGGAACTTGGGAGCTAACTGATTTGCCGAAAGGAAAAAAAGTGGTTGACTGCAAATGGATTTATAAAATTAAATACAAGAGCTATGGTTCCATTGAAAGATTTAAAGCTAGATTGGTTACGAGGAGTTTCACTCAGACTCCAGGAGTCAATTATAGTGAAACCTTTGAACCAGTAGCTAAAATGAACACTATTTGGATTCTTGTTTCGATTGTTGTAAATCTAGGTTGGTCTATAGAACACATAGATGTAAAAAACGCATTCTTGCAAGGAGATCTTAAAGAAGAAATCTATCTTGCTATTCCTCCTGGTCTGATGTTCGAAAGATCAAACAAGATATGTAAGCTTAAGAAGTCAATTTACGGTTTAAAGCAGTCTCCATGTGCTTGGTATAACAAGCTCAGTGGAGAACTTTTAAGGCTTGGTTTTAAGAAGTGTTACTCAGATACTTCCATGTTTATCTCAGATCACAAGGAAGGTAAGACTGTTGTTGTAATCTATGTTGATGATATATTGATTACTGGTAGCAGTGATGAGCTTATAAGTAGATTAAAGAGTGCTTTGCATAACAAATTTGATATGAAGGATTTAGGGCAGCTACGATATTTTTTAGGAGTGGAATTTGCGTAATCTTCCAAAGGAGTATTTATGAATCAAAGGAAACATACTCTTGAGCTATTGAAAGAAACAAAGAAGATTGGATCTACACCTTATAATACTCCTATGAAACAGAATTTGCAAATTTCTAATGAAAAGGGTGAGAAGTATCCAAATGTTCTTAGATTCCAGAGGATAGTTGGGAAGCTAATTTATCTAACTATAACTAGGCCAGATATCACGTATGCTATTAGAATTGTTAGCCAAGTCATGCATGATCCTAAAATCTGTCATGTGCATATTCTTGAAAGAATTCTGCAGTATTTGAAGAATTGTCCTGGTAAAAGAATTCTGATGAAAAAGCATAACAATCTGCATGTTTCTGGGTTTGCAGATTCCGACTGGGGAGGGTGCACTGATTCTAAGAGGCCAACTTCGGGATATTGCATGCTCCTTGGTAGGAATCCGATCATATGGAGTTCCAAGAAGCAAAACACGGTGTCAAAGTCTAGTGCTGAGGCAGAATATAGATCGATGTCTGCTGCTGCAAGTGAGTTAGTATGGGTTTGCAACCTATTACTTGAATTAAAGCTCTTTGATCATCATTCAATGGAGCTTTGTTGTGATAATGATGCTGCAATCTACATTGCAAATAACCCTGTCTTTCACGAAAGAACAAAGCATATCAAAATTGATTGTCATTTCGTGAGAGACAAGGTTCAAGAAGGATTAATCACCACACTGTATACTCCAAATGAAGAGCAGTCTGCAGACGTGTTCACCAAAGCTCTGGGAGTTCAACAATTCGAGTATCCATTATCAAAAATTGGTGTTTGCAATCTTTACGCACCAACTTGAGGAGGGGTGTTAAAGTTATGTTCAAGTTGGTGCTTTCTCTATTGGACTACTGGTCGTCTACACGCTTTTGGTGTCTTCACGCTTCTGTCTCCTCGACTTCTTCCACTAACAACAATTTCCCACATATTTATTTCCTAACGGGCTTATTGTATTGGGAATGTCCTTGTGTAATTATAATTTAGGCTGCTTAGTTATTTGTTTAGTTATTTTTCCTTGTATATAATCCTTGTACAATCGCTTGCTGCAATACCATGATTATTACTTTCCTACTTTAACAAAATGAGGTGGGGTTCACGTGCTCCTTGAGTCCGTGACGAGGGCCCAGTTGCGGTGGCTAGTCCTCTCGCTGGTTGCTGCTTTTTTTTCTCCTTTATTTTGCATTTCCTGGATTTGTTGTTTGATTGATTGCCCTCATCTAGTTAGTCTTGTTATTCTGCATTTGAATGATAGAGAGGTACCATATATCTCACTAATAAGATATATTCATAATGAGCTATTTTTTATAAGTAAGTTATAACTGGCAATCCAAAAACTCTAAACATCAAGTAGAAAGTATGGAGAGAAGGCATTTGGAATTATTGAAGTTTGTTTTTTATTCATAAAAAATAATATCTTTTGTGAAATCAGACATTCATTGGAAAAGTTATGATAATATATATATATATATATATATATATATATCATACTACATAATATAATAGTAATAGTGCTGAAAATTATGCATACTCTACTGAACGCATCAAATCACTATCTAACTTTATGGAAGTCGATACGCAAATTTATATCAGAGAAAATCATATCACTATAAGAAAAGATTTGATTGAACATATTTGACAAAATTTGGTAGTCATAGTTAATTACGTAAGTTACAATTATTTATGAGTTTTTTTATAGTTAATTATATATTTGGAATTCTATGTATTTCACAAAATGACTATTTCTGTTAGTTCGCAATTAAATTTAACGTTTACAAATTCGTCCGAAATTATATTCGAATTTAATTCAATTAACTGTATTAAAAAATAAAATAGCTGAATTGAAACTGACATGAAAGTACTTGATGAGATTTTGGAAAGATGTTTGGTGCACAGACGGTCCTCTCTCAACTTTGTTTCCTCGACTTCATCTGCTTTCAACACTTAAGGGGGCCACTATCGGCGACTGCGGTACATGGGATTCTGGTGCTTGGAGATGGACACTAGGCTGGCGAAGGAATTTCCGAGGGTGGGAATTTGATTTTATAATGCTTTGCTACGACTCATTTCCTTGAATCCTACTTCCACTGAGCAGGCTGATCGGGTTATTTGGAGGCGGATGTTTCACATGGTTTTATAGTTAAAAGCTTATACACGTTGTTATTTGAGAATTTCTTCTTCCATGAGCCGCATTTTCTTAGGGATGGAATTCAAAGTTCATTCCTTTAAGGTAAGTTGTTATCTGTGGAGTGGTCGGTGTTTAAAATATTTCTGTAACATTTTGTCGGACTGATATCTGGTCATTCAATTCGAAACCTCTGGTGAAGTATTCCTTTCAAAATTTGAGAAAATTTTGACAATTTGTAATTTTTTTTAACGTTTCCAGGCTTTCAGTAGGATAAATGACTAAAAAGGTAAATTTGATTAAATGCATGTTACAACCCTACTTCAACTAATAAAAAATACAAATCAACTTTAAAATTTTATTTCAGTTCAATATGAGAATTGTCTATTTCCTTTGACTGTACAGATGGAAATAAAATTCATTTATTAAAAAATGATTTCATACAATCTACTGTCTAGTGGCTAAGGCATAATATATAAAGCTAATCGACCACATTTCTAGTTAAATCATGGGCCTGCTCCATTTATGCTTTATTCTTTATTAGTTTCGAGGTTAGATGAATTTGAGGATGCATTAGCTAGGTGTATCATAAGCCACCCCAATTTTTTATGAAACTTTTTATCATTTGTCTTTATGCATAAAAGAAATGGGTTAATTACCTGAATTTGTGATTTCGTCAGTATTCATAGTCATACTATTGCATATTTAAATATCTACTAGGCTAACTAATAAAGACTTAAACCAAATATGATATTTTGGAAAAAATTTCTTCAAGCAATTGTCACTATTTGTTTTTTCGTTTCTAGTGAGTTTCTCAAAAGAATTTGTCATTTAATGGGTAGCAGCTTAAAAGGGTTCGTTTCATGACATACATTTCTTATGGAGCCTGACGTAACTGCCGGGGCCGTTTTAAGGCAGATACTTCCATTTATTCGGATGTTAATTCAGTTTCAAGAGTTGATGTTCGGTCCATGATAAATAACCCATCTCTGCTAGAGCTTGATGTTCGGTCATATAAAAGTATCTATTTTCGTAATCGTTGTTATTTCGCTCAAATTTATACTTAAATCTCTTCCAATTAATGAAAGGCTACGATGGTAATCATTACCATTACATATAAAAAAATAAAAAATCCGGCCTCCACGATGCATTTCCTCTTTTCATGACATAATTAAATTACAACCCAAGAGAAATTGGTTGCGACCTAGCATAATAAACTTTTCCCCCTTATTTTTAAAGTTTTCATTAATATTTTTTGGAATGCATATTCGTAATTCTAGACTTAAACTGCTTAAAACATTTGAAATACAGTAAAATTCTTTCAACAAATAAATTACATTTTTACCTTAGGTTCTATAAGAAGTAAAATTGACGACGGTTAGCGAGTCACAAATCCAATACGGATTTTGGCATCTTAATTTGGGTAAAACGAGATCAATGTTTTACGTTGTTCATACATACACAAAAGGAAATCTTGATTCTGTCCATTTAGGAGAATGTTTATGAATATACCAAGAAATTTTAAGAGCTAGTGGTTATGTACATAAAAGTTTCGGGTAAGGAATCGAGTCTAGACCAGTGAATTAGTTTTTTTAAAAATAATTTAACTAAACTATGATGTTAATTATCGCATAAAATAATATTTTTGAATAAATTTAAATATTTTACATATTTTAATGAATTCAAAAAATATTTCAGGATATTGTTTGTACTAAAATTATTTGTTTGCTAATTCTATTATTATTTATCTTTTGAATTGTCTTTAAATGATCATTCCAATCAGCACTTTTTATATTAAAAAAATCAGTTTAATATATAGTGTAAAATATGTGATATTTGGCAGTTTAATCATATTATGATTATTGTGCAATTACATTTGAGGAACAAATGAACTCATCCTATAATTTATTTGTGAAATAGGTTTTAGTTTAGTAGTTTTCAGAATTGTATTTGGTAAATTATAATCGATGAATATAGAGTTTGCTGCTTTGCTAGAAGAATCTTAGAAAACAAAAAAGTTAAGTATTTTAAAATAAGCTTTATAATGCCACTAAATATAAAAGCCGAGCCCGAATTAATGCCAAAATTTGTGTGGGGTTGTGACTTGTCGGGCCAAAAGCACAAGCTTATGCGAATGAGAAGGAGTTAGACCACTCGTGTCTTCGCTATAGTGTCAAGCCTTGGGCGCCAACTACGTCACTCGCGCCCTTATTTTCAGTTTTCAGTTCATAGTGGTGCCCTCGTTACAGTGCCATGCCTTGGGTGCCATGTCAACTTTTTTGTCAGCTCAATTTTTTTAAAATTTAGCTAACTGTATCAAACTCGAGTATAAATTCGCATTTATTTCAAAAGACTAAATTAAAAATCGGAGCAATAAATTTTGCGAAATGAAAATTTTATTAAAATCAAAATATATTACATGAGAATTTGGAAAACAATTATATTTAAAAAAACATAAATTACTTTATTGTTACATTAATCTCAAACTAATGTAAAAGTTTAATTGCTTAATTAAGGATAAGGGTTTAGTGTAAGGTTTTAGGGTAAGGGTTAGGGTTTAGGGTTTAGGGTTTAGGGTTTAGGATTTATACTTTACATCAAATTATAATACATTCCATAATTTAAATTAAATTGTATCAAAATAAAAAAATTACATCAAATTACATAAAAATATATAATTTACATCAAATTTATTAAATTACATAATTTACATCAAATTCATTAAATTACATAATTTGCATTAAATTTCATACAAATTACATAATTTACATCAAATGTTAAAATTTGAAAAATATAAATGAGATTATTGTACTACACTAATTTTATAAAATTATTAAAAAGGTACAGATAATTGTTTAACAATTTTTTAAAATCCGAAAAGTCTAGTATTTAGATTAAAAAATATGTAAAAATTTATCAAAAAAAATTTTACAATTTTTGTTCAAACAGAAAAGTTGGAAATGGTAAAATAATTTTTTCAAATTTTTTCCTAATTGTTTCCATTTTTTTCGATTTAAAACAATAAAAAATAAAATGCTGACATGCGCGACGTGGCCCAATCAGAGAGGGCCACGTCGCCCAGGGCGTCAAGCAACAGACGGGGCGAGGAGCACCTCGCACGCGCGAAGGCACCGCGCATATCAGCTTGGTGTGTCGCCACGTGGCAGGCCGGGGGCGTACGCCCCCCTACGGATGGTCTTAGGGTCAGGATATCAAGCCGTAAAACATGGAAAAGAGTGCCTAGAAGGGAATCGTACGTGGGTCTGCACGTGGCAAAGTACTATTCTAGCACTAAACAACTAGTGTTGTTGTTAATTTAAGACTTGTGTTTTAGATGGCATAAAAATTGATCGTATTGCCTAAAATCTGAAAGAATTAATATATAGGAAAAAGTATACATAAGTATCATGTGATTTAGCCTGTTCCGAAAAAAGATCATGTGATTTTTTTTCAAATTTAGTACTATAGTTTTATTTTGGGGACAATTTTAATCCCGAGTAGTTTTAAAAGGTGTCCGACCACTTGTCACCCTCACGTGAGCGACACGTAAGTGCGACGTTGCTCATTGTTTCCTACTTCGCTAAGTGACGTGGTCTGCCCCTCCTCCTCTTTTTCCTCCTTTCTCCTCTTTTTCTCCTCCTCCTCTGCCCCTCTTTCACCTCTTCCTAGGGATGGTAATGGGTAGGGTTGGGTAGGGTATTGGTACGACCCTACCCATACCCTAGTTTAAAAAGTCGGACCCATACCCTACCTTAGACCCTTAAGATTTTTCATTACTAGATTCATACCCTTACCTTTAGGGTCCGTAGGGTCTATAGGGTCTTACAGGGTCCGACCCTCGAATTAAATACAATATATTTTTTAGTATAAAATTTAACTAAATCATAATGAATATATTAAAATTTATTAAGAAATATCTTATAGATCACTAAAAAAATTAAAAAAAGTCAATTTCGTAGATTATTTTCAAAATATTTAAGAAATATATTATATTTTATAAATAAAAAATAATAATAAGTCTAATTAGAGTTTAATTATTTTCTAGTTAGGGGTAATGTCTAAATTAGGGTAAAAGGATAAAGGCGGGGTAAAAATTCATAGATTCATACCTTACCCTCGACCCTACTTTTAAATATAGACCCATACCCATACCCTACCCTAGACCCAGTCAAAGTCAACAGACCCTCGACCCACAAGGTAAGGGTAGGGTCCGACCCGCAGGGTATAGGCATTTCTGCCATCCCTACCTCTTCCTCTTCCTCCTCCTCCCCCTCCTCCACCCCTTCCTCTTCCTCCTCCGCCTCCTCTTCTTTTTGGAACATGTCAAATCACAAAATATTTATGTGTATTTTTTCCTATTATTTATGTCTACACTTTGTGGTAACTTTAGGTTGTCAGAAAGAAAGAAAAGCCATTAGAATTGCTGAATAAAAATAGATGCATTGAATAACATACATACATATATCAATTTATTTATGTGTATGAAATAAGAAAGGTCTCATTTCTTGACATTTTAATACGCATAAATCTAGTTGCATGCATTTTATCTTATCTGTTTTTTTTCCTCCACGGATGGTTTCGATACATCCTAAAAGTAAATCAATTGCAAGTGAACGTCCAAAGAATTCACAGATTGGGAGCGAATAGAGTAGTTTTGAATACCTTAGAACCCTTGGGGGGCTTCCCCGAGATCACCTTCATTGGAAATTTTCAAATGGTGTTACTGGTCATTGAAAATTTCCAAATTGGTACTAAAAAAACAAAATTGCAAAAAAGTGTCTACGGAGAACTGTTTTAAAAAAAACATGTATATTGTGGGTTTTTGTACCCGTGTTTTGGTTCTTATAATATAGATCTCAAAAAGTTATGCAGATTAAAAAAAATTCTCAAATCGGACATCCGTGCACCAAGATATTACTCTTAAAAGTTTTTTTACATAATCTCTCAATTTGAATTTTTGAATTTTTTTTTAAATTAAAAAAAATACAAAAATAGGAAAAGCAAGAAAAAAATGTCTTTTGTTAATTTAAAAAAAACAATTTTTTTGAGCACTAACACTATTAAGAAAAACCCCCCAAATAGGTCTCTAAAAATTATGCAAATTCATAATAAAAATATTTTGAGTCGGACATCCAAGCATATCAAGATATTGCTCTTCAAAAATTTTTTTATATAATATCTCAATTTAAAATTTTTGATTTTTTTTAATTTGAAACAAAATACAAAAATGAAAAAAAAGGATTGGAAAAACGTCTTGTGTTAAATTGTTTTAAAACCATATTTTTTTCTTGAATTAATGCTACTATTCATAAAAAATTACCAAAAAAATATTTTTTTAAACATAGTATCTAGATTGTCTATTCCGACCAAAAGACGTTTTTTCCATTTTATTGTATTTTTTATAAAGTTAAAAAATTTAAAAAATCAAAAAACTCAAATTGGGAGATTAAAAAAACTTTTTGTCTCTTTTATAAAAATTTACAAAAGATTATTTTTTCCCGTGCCTTTTTTTTATTTTTGTCCTTTTTCAAATATAAAAAAATTTAAATTGAGATTTTATGTAAAAGAAACTTTGATGAGCAATATGTTGGTGCTCGGATGTCCGATTCGAGAATTTTGTTGTTTGAATATGCATAATGTTTTAAGATCTATATTTAAAAAACCAAAACACGGGTAAAAAATCCGTATATTTGTCCATAACACGGGATTTTTTTCCGTATACACCAAAACACATATTTTAAACCGTGTACTGATACATGGGAAAAAATCTGTGTTTTGGTATACACGGAAAAAAATCCCGTGTTTTGGTTAAGAGTTCCATTGTGGATACTTTTTTTTTAATTTTGTTTTTTTGGATACCAATTTAAAAAAATTTCATGAACATTAACACCGTTTAAATTTTTTTCATATTTATGTGTATTTTTTCCCTATTATTTATGTCTACAGTTTGTTGTAACTTTAGGTTTTCAAAAAGAAAGAAAAAACCATCAGAATTGCTGAACAAAAATAGAAGCATTGGATAACATACATACATACATCAATTTATTTATGTGTATGAAATAAGAAAGTTCTCATTTCTTGACATTTTAATACGCATAAATCTAGTTGCATGCATTTTATCTTATTCGTTTTTATTTCTCCACGGATGGTTTCGACACATCCTAAAAGTAAATCAATTGCAAGTGAACGTCCAAAGAATTCACAGATTGGGAGCGAAGAGAGTAGTTTTGAATACCTTAGAACCCTTGGGGTGCTTCCCCGATATCACCTTCATGTCATCCTACCAAGACTACAACGAGACCATGAACGAAGTGATCCAAATCCACAACATAAATCTGAATGAAATGATCACCCACCCATGACTGAAAATCATAACTACCCACGGCTAGCAACTCGTAAACAGGCCGGCTATTGGCTTAATGATACCAATATAGAAATATGACGGATTTGTTTTTTTGGCGGACACCCCTTATTTCTAAAAATGGCGGACTTTTTTTGTTATAAAGGGTACTGGGCCATCATTTTCGGGCCTCGCTAGATGGATCTTAAATAAGAGGTCCGGTTTGATGGGTTTCTTTCTTGGTATTTTCCGGATGGTGGATGCTTAAGACCACTCGTAGCTGCCGGGGTGTGCGGTCCAGGTCCGCCATGTGACGGCTCGTCATTGTGCGAGGCGTCCCTCACCCTCGCGCCAGCTTGGTAGACTGGCAACGTGGTTTGCGCTGAATGGACCACGTCGGCCAGCTTAGCAAAGTCAGGGTTTTTATTAAAAAATCAGAAAAAATTAATAATTTTTTTTTCTGATTTTGTATACTATTCTTTTTGAACAATATTTTTAAATTTTTTTTGATAATTTCTTACAATTTTTTATATCCAAATAATTATGTAATTTGCATTTTTAATGTCGAAGCTTTATCAAGATTAAACGATATCCTAGATTTATGTTTTTTATTGTTATGTAATTTGCTTTCAATTTCTCATGTAATATATTTTAAACTTAATAAAATTTTCATTTCGCAAAAATTGTGAGTTCGAACTTAAATTTAGTATTTTCCAAGTTTACAAAATAATATTTGAGTTTAGTACAATTAGCTGAAAATTTTAAAAACCCGGAGCTAAAAAAAAGCTGATGTGATGCCCAAGGCGTGACACTATAGCGATGGCACTACTATGGGCTGAAAATTGAGAGCAGTGACATCGCTGACATGGCGCTCAGGACACAATACTGTAGCGGAGTCACAAGTGTAGATGGTCTAAAATTTATTTGCTACTCCTTTCACAAATTTTTTTTACCAAATTTTTTTGGAAAAATTTGATGAGCCAAAAGTCGCAACTTTACAAGAGGATGATAATAAATTTTACAGTATGATTGTATTTTATAATTACTTTTAATATATATGGACATTTGCCCCTCCACTTAAAAAACATTATTTACTATGACAAATTATATAATTTGATGATGAACTTCGGTGCAAAATATATAGAAATAATTATGATAAATATTTTTTTTTTGCGAAGGGTTTCGAATGGAGACATACTATCACAATGTATCAAATATTTAAACACCCCCAACTTAATTACCTAATCACTTCAACTTTTAGAAAGTCATGATTTTATAAATTAATAAAAACTTATTATCTTAACCCGTAGAAAGAATCATAGCATTTTATTTCATATTTAAATATTGTTTATTGTTTATTGTTCGTCAAATATTGTACTCGAGAATGGTTATTTTGATCTAGGACGTTAAATACTATAAGTAATTTAGAATTAGAATTCTCTTTGTGTTTGATAAATTATTGGTTAGATAAAATCGGGGTTAACTTGGAATTTATTGTAAACAAAGAGTTTGTTCGATTTTTATTTACTTTTAGTTAATATAACATTTTATTTGTAAGATAGAGGTTTGTTCAAAGTTTCACCCGGTCCATTTTTAGCTTTCTGAACGAAACCTGTTAAGATTTTTTACAAAGATAATTTTTTTAACATTCTTTGAGCAACTTCATCCAATCGAGTCTCATTGTCATCCTATTCTAAAATCAAGTTTCACCAAAAAAAAAATATTAATCCAATTATTTTATAGGCCAAGGAAACGAGGATGATGGGACTTAAATTCGTGTTTTAATATTTTGAGAAAGTTTCATTAACATAATAAATTCAAATAATTTTGTAATCTGAAACGAGTTTCAAGATTTAAAACATATTTCTATTAAAATTCACCAAAGTCAAATTTTACAACTTTTCAATTTTAATTAGTCAATCTTTATAATTCCGTCCCCATAGATTAGCATATATTATTAGAAAATACTATACACGGAACATAGTAAGGCAGAGGGAATTTTTTTTTTTTAATGAAAACAGGCTCATAGAGACTAAGATTAGCAGATGTTAGTTGTTCTTATGACGATTACTATTTACGTAAAACGTTCGAACCATGGGACGAAGAATTTTCTTGTACATAGCCCCAAAACATCTGAAATCCCTCTTGACATGTGCCCAGGAACGAGAGCTCAATATTTGATGATGGTTAGAACAAAATTTAAATTTCCAACTTAGATTAACTAATTAATTTAATTATGATTGATTTGTGTCATGTGACCCGATGGATGGTAACCTAAAATAATAACCGTTCAAGATAGGGAGCACACTTATTTAGTGTTAAATCTCCACCCAATAGGAGCGCATATAATATTCGGGGTTTTATCATTTGATGAAGATACTTTTTTAGGGGAAATTTGGTGAAAACATATAATAGAACATAACAACAAATTTTTCGACATGAAGATGGAATTTTACAGTTCGTAAATAACATTTATTTACACTCTATTAATCATACTTTCGATCATTCATTGAAATGAAGAACAAGTATCGTTAATACATGATTACATTTTACATTGATATACCAATATCTATTAGAACTACTAATTTAAGTTTGAACTATATATATTTTTTACGTGATAGTAAAATTCTTAGGTAATTATTTTGATAGTAGTACATTTTTTATAGCTCGATTCAAAAAGTGGTAGTTAAACTAGAATAAGTTATTACAATACGCAAATAATTTGTTACAATTTAATCCAAATTATTTTTCGCACTTTATATTTATATTTTTAGTGTGGGTACATCGGAGTCCATTATGATTTCATTAGAGTATCCTCTTTGGAAGTTGAAGCTGTCGTTGGAATTGTCGGGTGAATTATTTAAGCCCACTAAATCATTATCTACAGATGAAATGACACTTCTATCTTAATTATGAATCGGGACTTAAATTTTGATTTATATCTATCGTGAAATTATCAGCACAAGTAAAATTCTACAATTTCAAATTTAAATTATCTGGTAAGTGAAAACCCAAAAATAATTCTATTAGTTACGAGGCCTGAAATGATATATAAAATAATTCTATTCCTTACCAGCACATAAATCTATATGATTTCCTTAATCGGCATCCAAATAGAATCTAGGGACATAAAATTCTGTTTCGTTCCAGCAGGCAACATTAATCTTTTTAACAAGTAAAATTTTGTTTATTAAAAACTACCCTAAAAAATAGTAAGTAATTATACAATATGGTGTTCATGCACACATTCCCCCAAAGTATTCTAAAGATAATAACCTATCTAGAAAATATAGTTAAATAGATAGGAACTATCTTAAGAGTAATCCATAAACATCTTCTGAGATAATCTTTCGAGTAAGTTTCTTACACCTTACCAGTTCACATATGGGAATTTCTCGGGAAGGCCAATTCCCTTGTAAAGTAAGTTAATTTGCATCTTGATTTTTCTGGCTTTGAACGTTAATTTTAGTAATTGTTTTTAATAATGGGTAGGTAATTTAGGAGAGAATCAAGAGAAATAGGTGATTATAATAATAACAACAATAAACAATTATTATCAGTTAGGTAAAACCGAACCAAAATTTTACATAGTTATGTAACTATTAGGATTGGCTCCATAAAATTTATTTTCCTGAAAAATAATAATGGATAATTATGCCCGCACTTACATTTTCAGAATTATAATATTTTTCTAGTGTAAAGTATAAGTGATCTTTGTAGTTGTAGGCGATAAATTCGAAGGTATATAAAGTTGAATTTTATCTTGGAGTAAGCGAAAAATTTACATTTAAGTGTTTTCAACTTTTCATTGACATTTTAATATTCACACCAATAATTTTTTATAATTGTGATCATAAATAGTTATTTTGATCAAAGACATTGTGAATAGTTTTAGAATACCTGATTCTAATTTCTCTCGGACAACATGACAATCAATTTCGGTTTCGGTGTACTTTGTTCTCTCTCAACAAACACGTCAACTATTAGATTTCACGAGTCATTGTGGCAAGAGCGCATTATTCAGCTTGTGAAGAATAACAGGAGACCGTGTTCTGCTTCTTAGCCTTTTAGGACACCAAGGAATCCCCAAGAAACACACAATAACATGTGACATGTTGCCTAGAATACACACAAGTAGCATAGTCACTATTTGCATATGCCTTAAATTGCATAGAGTTTGAAGCAATATAGAACAAACCCTTCCCAGGAAAAGCCTTCAAGTAGTTGAGCACATTATAAGCTATAGCAAGATAAAACTCTAGTGGGGAATTCAAAAATTGACTCAATGTATGTACAACATAACCAATGTCAAGTGTAGTTCCTAAAAGATTAACTAACTTGCCAACCAGCCTCCTGTAATGAGAAGAATCTTCAATGCCTTCAGTGGCATCTATAGTAGTTGTGATAACTGGTGCAGAAGTATTGTTGGAATAAACCATATTATTAAGAAGACAAACCCCCCCCCCCCCCCCCCGTGCTTGACACTGAGATGAGTGTTAGCATCTATAGAAGATCATCAAGGCTTGCAAGCTAGAAAGCCAGCATCCCTGAGAAGCTCAAGAACATACTTCTTCTGACAAATCAGAAGATCCTGATCACTACGAGCTTCTCCCCCAACTTTATCTAATGCTATAAAATTTGACTCCATGGCAGATCGAGCTATGCACATTTGTTTAGAGGACGTTTATGATCCTTCTATGATGAATACATATCCACTTGTAGATTTGGAGTCCTTAGTGACCGATATCTAATTTGCATCAGTGTATCTTTTCAATACAGCTGGATATTTAGTATAATGTATGTCATGGTTCATGGTATGTTGTAGATATCATAGAACCCTTTCCAGAGCTAGCCAGCAATCATTGTCTAGATTACTTGTGAATCTACAAAACTTACTAACAGAGTACGCAATATCAGGTCGTGTACAATTTATCAAATACATCAAGTTTTCAATAATTTGCGAATAATTTTTATTTTAACTTTTCTAGTATAACATAGGCTTCGACAAAAAACTTTGTCAAGTTCTGTCCAAGCCATAGTACCAAACGCACCTTAATACCTTTCAATTTTGGATTAGTTTCAAAAAACTAAAATAAAAATTAAAATAGCGGTAAACTAGCCCTGTGTTGATTTAGTTTTTTGGATTTTTTTTGTGTGTCTTCCCATTTTATTATAGAAAACTCTTTCTGCCTATTAAATTTTAATGTAGTTTATTTCTCGAACTCAAAACATGCTACCTTATATAATCAAGTGCATAATGATGTAAATAATATATATTTGTAGAAATATTATATTAATGTAGGAATAAAGAGCAAAGCCAAACCATCAAAACGAATTCAGCGTAATATACACTATTATATTATAAGATCATAAAATTCTATCAAATAGATAAATTTATAGAAATAATTAAGAGCAATAACTTTGAACACTTATCTTAACAACAAATTAAATAATTATCACTGATGTAAGTGGCAATAATACTCTAGTTCACAAACTTTCGATTGTTGCTCAATTTTGTGGCTGATAATAAATGAAATATTTTTTAATGGATGATCATATTTTGTTACTCCTTATATAATAATCAAAACTCTCAAAATACTCATCAACAACAAGTACAATAACTATCATTGATGCAATTTGTAGTATACAAAACAATTCATATTTATCTATATATTGAAACAACAAACAAACAAACAAGACAATAAAAAAGATTAGTTTTATTTTTTCTTATTTGGGTGACAAATTCTTTACAATTTTCATAACTCATTATGCAATCTATTGGTTATAATTTTTAATAATTTAAAAGTAATATATTAAAATTATTTTACTCCATATATAATAATTACAAAAAATGTGCAATGAGACATTAATTACATAATGACAAGTTTTATATTTATCCTATCCAAATTAAAACATCCAAGAAAATATTTTGTTGTAACCTCAATATAAAAGTCTTCCAACAATTTTTTTTATGCTTGTAAGTCTTCAAACAATTTAGAACACTTGACTTTAATAACAAAACTAAACTAGAAATTATAAACCTAAAGAATTAACATTCTGGGCGGTGTTCCTTGAAAACCTAACGACTCACTTGATAATAAAGATTATTTAAGACATCATTAAACTTTGATTTTAATTTTTTGTTAAGTAAAATTCTATCAAATAGATAAAATTATAAAAATAATCATGAGTTATAACTTTGAACACTTATCATAACAACAAATTAAATAATTATCACCGATCTAAGTGGCAATAATACACTGGTTCACAAACTTTCGATTGCTGCTTAATTTTGTGGCTGGTAACAAATAAAGTATTTTTTATTGGATGATCATATTTTGTTACTCCTTATATAATAATCAAAACTCTTAAAATAAACAACAAGTACAATAGCTATCATCGATGCAATTTGGAGAATAAAAAAATCATATTTATCTATATATTGAATCAACAAACAAACAAGACAATAAAAAAGATTAGTTTATTTTTTTCTTATTTGTGTGACAAATTCTTTTACGATTTTCATAAATCATTATACAATCTATTGGTTACAATTATTAATAATCTTAAAAGTAATAGATTAAAATCGTTTTACTCCATATATAATAATTACAACAAATGTTCAATGAGGCATTAATTGCACAATGACAAGTATTATCTTTATCCTATCCAATTCAATACATCCAAGAAAATATTTTGTTGTAGCCTCACTATAAAAGTCTTCCAACAATTTTTTATGCTTGTATGTCTTCAAACAATTTTTTTTGTTCAGGCGACAAATCTAACAAATCCAGTCATCTGCGAAAAAATGGTGATCAATGATGGATTCAAGCTTCACATGTCTAATATCAAGCGCATTAAGCTGAAAGATATGGCGAAGAGAAGCTTGTACTTAGCGATTGGATTTATGCTCGAAAATACATCAGCTCTCGAGAAGTTGATAATATATCACAACCTAAATGATGCATCAGCAGGTGAGATGAGCAAAGCTGTGAGGAAATTACCAATGAAGAATACTGCTACCCACATCATTTTTCGAAAGAAGAGATTTATCAGTCCATTCTGATCAAGGTGGCTAAGGATGAGCTGATATTCTGATGGATCTTGACTTTTTTTCCAGATATTGGGATGAGTTACTGATATGGCTTCCCGTATTGTTGACTTTGACTATTTTTTGCATTTGGATTTTGCTCAAAATTGAATCATTTTGGGAGGATTGATTCCTTGGTTAGGGTTAAGATTCATAGTGTGTAATGGTGTATAGAAATGACTCGATAGAGTCGTAGTTGAACTTTATCTAGGTGGTTAAGGTTGCATTTTTCCCTGTCGAACTTGAGTTTTGGAAATCCTAATTCAGATGTCCATGGAATGTGTTTTCTTTTGTATTGGTAGTTAGACACTATTTTTTTACCATACTAAAAAAGAATTTCAAAACCAAATTCATAAATCACACCATAAAAAAAACCCTTAAAACGAGTAGCTATTTAATTTAATTATAAAGGAAATGTACCATTTTTGCATAATAAAAGGGCGAGTGGACAAACTGAAAACTTTGTCCAAGCCCACTCTCAATTTCTTGTCCCACCTATTTCTATGGGACAAGATTTTTTGTCCAAGGACAGAAATCTCTTACAACATGTTTTTACCATATTACATTACATTATATTATTTTTTTTTTCTTATTTGTTATCATATTAATTCAATCATTAATAATTATTTTCTCTAATATAAATTTTTTAGATCTTATATACAATTTTTTAAATTGGGATTCATTTAGATTTTTTGTATTTTATATTTCAGATATAAATCCATATATTTGATCAATACATACATCTTTACAATTATATTATTTTAATGAGTCATTTAAATAAATAAATTTAGCATACGCATTTGTTATATATTTTACATGTATGAATGATTCTTAATAATATTTTATCTTTACAAAAAAATATGTTAAATTATGTGATATCATATTAAAAATATTTTAATGTAATTAACATGTTCTAAATTTGTAAGGATTATTTTTGAATATTTAGTTTAAATATTGATTTTTTATTCATAGATTTTATTACTATGATATAACATTATTGTTAATATAATAATTAATTTTACTTAGTTTAATGAACATTGTCTACTGTTGTCATGTACAATATTTTTATCTTTAACAAAATTTTAGATTAAATTACTACACATATGAAATAGAGAAATAGACAAAATATTCAATCATGTACTGAAATAACCAAACGTAGGACAGTACAGCTCAACTATTTCTGTCCAGTATTGTCGCGTCTTATAGTTTCAGTCCTGTCCAGAAGTCGTGCCAAACGCACCATTAAGGTCTTTTACTGACCAATGTGGATTTCGCCTAGGATCTATAATCGCCAAAAAAGCCCAGTATCCACACATTGTGGGATCTGTTAAATTAGTTGTGATATTTCAATTAATTTCAATCCAAATTAATCAAGCTATAATGTGCTTTTGAAAAAAAATCATTGTTGGTTAATAACAGACCTAAGAGATCCGAGGATGGAAATCAAAGTTGAATAGGAATGGTGGAAATATAATTGAGTGTTTAAGAGTTTTTGGTTATGTTCATTAGAATATTGAATGGTAATTTACAATTTTAAAAATCATTAAAGAAATCCCACAAATTGATACAAATCAATTTTGTGTAATCCACAAAGGACGCAAATTGATCTATGGGAAAAAGTTAACAAAATAAGATATCAATCATTTTTTCACACGACTTATAAAATTAGTAAAGGTGGTCAGTAAGAGTCTTCGATACAATAAATATATATTGATAGTCTTAGGTAAAAGATAAAATTGAAAGTTATTCTGTTAAATAAGACAAATGTAAAGCTCATTATGACATTATTAAAATATATTTTTCTTAAATAAGACCAAACAGTATTGGGCCTTGCCATTCTTAGACAAATCTATATGGGCTCTAGTTCTTATTGGTGGGCCATGGCCACAATGGATCCAGTGGTTTGCCAAAATTAACACAATGACGACCAACATAGGCCAAAATTAGGTCCATGAAAATTACTCGGACAAATTTTTGGATATGAATTTTGTTACAATGATTTTTTTTGGTTTTTTTTAAAAGCGTTCATGTTCGCCATTTTTTACCGTATAGTTACACATATTTTCTATCCCTGAGCATATATAGATTTTTATCAAATATAAACCAATATATGTGTATTGGTAAGTCATCTAGTAGTTAAATTTCCTATTTTTTTTCTCCGAAAACCATGTTTAAATCTCTTCATCCCCATTATTTTTTTATTTTATCAAATTTTGATTTTTTTTCATAATAACAAAGGTGTATTTAATTCCTTAAGTTTCCATAATAACCTTAGAAATTCTACAAAATTTTATTTTTTTCAGAATAATAAACACACATTTAGTTCTTAAATTTTCCATAATAATTCTCCAAAAGAATTTTGATTTCTTTTTCAAAATAACTAACGTGTATTTAATTCTTGAATTTTCTATGTTAACTCTACGAATGTCAAAGAATTTTAATTTCTTTTTCATAATAATAAATTCCACAAAATTCTGATTTTTTTATAATAATAAGCACGCATTCAATTCTTTGATTTTTTGTCACAACTCTTGAATTCCGCAAAAATTTGATTTTTATCTATAATAATAAATGTGCATTTAATTCAAAAAACTTAATAGTAATAAATTTGATTCAAATTTTATTTTTATTTTTTGGAACAGATTCACATTTATTATTATGGAAAAATATCAAAATTTTGTAAACTTTAGAAAGTTATTATGAAAAATTGAAGAATTAAATGCAAAATTTAAGAATTAAATGCACGTTTGTTATTACAGGAAAGAAATCAAAATTGGTAAAATGAAAAAATAATGGAGAATGAGGGATTCAAACCTAGTTCTCTCGAAGTAAAAGTAGGAGATCTAACCATCACACCACTCACTGATACATAGATTTTCTTTTTTCATATCGATCACGATACACAAAAAATAATTCGTACATCCATGTGGACACTATATTTGTAAAAAAAATATTTTAAGACTAAATTGGTAAAACATTAAACATTAAAATCTGTTATCCAAGGGTTTTATTATGTGATAGTGTTCACGAATCGACATTCTTTAACTCAGTAGAATAAATTTCAAACTAAATAAATGTTATATTATTGTTAATAAATTTTAATTAACAAAAAATTAGAAACCGAAAGTTTAGTGATGTCTTAAAAAATCTTTATTATTAAGTGAGTTGTTGGGTTTTCAAGGAACACTACCAAGAATGTTAATTCTTTAGGTTTACAATATTTGGTTTAGTTTTGTTGTTAAAGTCAAGTGCTACAAGCATAAAAAATTGTTATAGTGAGGTTACAACAAAATATTTTCTGGGATATTTTGATTTGGATAGCATAAAGATAATACTTCTCATTGTGCAATTAATGCCTCATTGCATATTTGTTGTAATTATTATATATGGAGTAAAAAAAATTTAATTTGTTACTTTTGAAATTATTAAAAATTATAACCAATAGATTGTATAATGAGTTATGAAAATCGTAAAATAATTTTTCACGCAAATAAGAAAAAATACAACAAATCTTTTTAATTGTCTTGTTTGTTTGTTTGTTGTTTCAATATATAGATAAATGTGAATTTTTTGTATTCTACGAATTACATCAATAATAGTTATTGTACTTGTTGTTGATGAGTATTTTGGGAGTATTAATTATTATATAAGGAGTAACAAAATCTGATCATCCATTAAAAAATATTTCATTTGTTACGAGCCACAAAATTGAGCAACAATCGAAATTTGTGAACGAGAGTATTATTGCCACTTAGATCCGTGATGATTATTTAATTTTTTGTTAAAATAAGTGTTCAAAGTTACTCGTTGTGTTATGTAATGTTACAACAAAATATTTTTTTGGAAGTTTTGATTTGATTAGGATAAAGATAATACTCATCATTGTACAATTAATGCCAATTTTATGGTATTTATCTAGTTTGCAATCACATGAGATGTGTACTCATTACACATTTGTTATAATTATTATAAGGCAAAGAATTTGGTGTTTTAAGGTAAACTTGTTCCAGCACAAAATATCCAAAGACATCACAATGGAGCCCAAACTTAGACTCACGAAGTCAAACTAATATTGGATAAGGACAAATAGGTAAGCCTAGGGTGCGTAATTTCTAAATCACTCATCATACTCAATCAAAACCAGATTATGAGATAAAGGCATTCTGCAAATATAGTAGTCCTAATCGTACCCCTGAAAATAATCAGAACCCTGTGTGCTGGTCTGAAGCCCGGTGAAAGGACTATTAGGTTGAGGGTAGAATTGTCAAGGGAGCTTAAAATCGTCACTCACTCAAAGAGTCGTCATGCGTCCATTGTTGGCCACAAAATTTAGTAACACACGAAGTTCACGAAGTAGAGCACCATTGCTGAAATTGATGATAACGATTTGCTACTCAACTTTTTATTGCGAGGTGATTAATGAATCTAGTTGGAGAGTAAAACGAGCTGAGACATGCGACGCTAGAGTTACTTCTGCTTGCAAGACAAGAAAATCGTGTTCCTCGCTTGAGGTCTAGGATGAAGATGATGTTCTCCATCAATTCTACCTATAACATGATAGCAAGGTCTACCATTGAGAACAATTTGTGTTAGAAATGAGAAATCAAAGAAGAAGATGGGCTTAGGGCTCCGTAGATGAGAAATCACCAACTAGAATAATTTGTATTATTTGTTGTCCTATGTGTTTGTTTAATATTTTAATATATAAAAGAATAAAAAAAAATTATTGTATTCTGCATGTTGCATCCATGATAGCCATTTTACTTGATGTTAATGAGTTTCTTAGGGGAGATCTGATTAACATAAAAGTTTTAGATAATATAGCTAATACTTTTTTGATAAATACTTATTATTACATATTCATATGAGATATGTATTATAATGCACGATTGTTGCAGAATTGTTAAATACAAGGTCTTATTAAAGAAATGTGGTTACATTACTTACGTAAAAAAATTATCTTATTCGAGCATAAAATTTGCATTTAACATAATTCTAATTTTGAAGACTATCCCATCTCTTTTTTCAGAGACCATCTCTTTTTATGGAGTTATCTTTTAAAAAATTTGTATAACTTTATTTAAGATTAGTTTAATGTTTTTAGAATTTAATTTTTTTTTTATTTCGACCAGATGGTATTAGCGTGAACTCGAAGCATGAACTTGAAGAACTAGATAATCAAATCCAATATCACAAAGATATAGATATGTAAGACCATGGTGTATAATATCCAGATCAGTCATCGTGCTCACGCCTCTTAGAACCGGTGTTTCCAAATTGGTGCATCTCGCTAATAAACAGTCGCACCATAAAAAACAATTAAAATGCTAAGGCTGTGCCAATCAACAAGACATACCTGCTAGTCTAAAACTTAGTAAAGAAGTTGCAAAGTTGAGAGTTGAATGACCGGGCAGCTCAAAACCATATCTCAATGTTCTCACTCAAAAAATCATCACATATCCATTGTTGGCCGCGAAATTGAGCAACAACCAAAATATGTGAATTAGAGCATCGTCGCCACTAGGATCAATGATTATGATTTTGCGGGAGACAATTGGATTGACCCATGCTATGAAGTTAGTCAGGAATGCCATGTTAGGATGCCATCGTTTGAGAGGAAAAGCAAGTTGGGGCAGGCGAAGCCAAAATTTTGCCCACTAGTGAAACAACAAATCGTGTTCTTGGCCAACTCTATGGGGTCTAGGCGAGAGAGGATGCTTACCATCAACCGATAAGACGATAGCAGGCTCGACTAGATGTTGATCCATTGAGAAAAAATTTTGGGTTCTATCAAGAAGTGAGAAATGGGGAGAGGAAGAAGGGGTCTAGAGTTTCGGTAGAGATGATAAATCACACGCTCCCCTAGTGAGAATGATTTTAGGGCTCCGTCAACAAATGAAAGGAGCGAGAAGTTGCATGGAGAGGGAAAGTACTAGTTATACAGAAATCACCAATATGTCATTTAGTCAACAGCGTCTTTCAAAATAGATAGCAACACAAATTTCTCACTATTAAGAATTCGATATTCGGGTTTAAAATATTTAGAATCAGTTGAAAAAATATTCAAATACTAGAATAGTTAAAATAAACGTGATTGAGTAAGTTATAAGGGTATTGTGAAGATTGTCAAAACTAGAATTTAATAAAGATTGTTTGAGTATATAGAAAATGTAGATTGTAAGATAGTGATACATATTATAATATTTCACCAAATAGAAAAAATTATAGAAAAAATTAAGATTAATAACATTAATGTAAGTTTTTTACTAATTCTAGTTTTCCTTGATAAATTTATATTCAAAGTATAATACATTTTTTAACCAAAGGTTACATAATGTAGTTTGATGAACAATATAAAATAAAATAAATATCAAAATTATGTAAAAGAAATTATTGGAAAAAAATTAATAGGATGAAAATATGGGTTTAAATAATTTAAAAGTAAGATTTTAGACATATCAATATAAATTTGATTATTAGTTTGTAGACTCAACAATTACCAATTATGTTACTCTAAGCATTAAATACTATTTATTAAAATAAATTTATATTACAACTTAAGATTAGTTAAAGATAACAAATATTAAACTTAGTATAATTGTTTTTTTTTGTTTTGGTCTATATAGTATTACCGAATATTAATAATTTTGCGATCACATCTAAAATTTGGTAATGCTAATATTAATTATTTTTAGTGGATTTATTTGAATATTCTATTAGAGGTCTTTCTAAATGAAATCTCCCCCGAGTCATAATGATAAACTTTTCCCTAGAGTAATAATAGAAGTTGTCTAAATCAGTAGAATTAACTTTATGCTAATAGAGATTAAAAAATAGTTTTCTTTTTCTAATCCAAGAATATCCGATTTCGCACATAGTTAACCTGTTTTTAAGGTTCGAACTCGATACTTGTTACCTTTCCTTACCCAAATTTAACCATTATAGACATTCAAGAGCTTGGTACAGCAAAATAAATTTATTTCTTGGAGCCCCTCACATTAAAGAGTTTGACGCAACAAAACAAGTTTATTTCTTTGAAAAATGAGGCCTCTTATGTTAGTCTAAATGCCTGAGTTCAATGTTCAGACTACAAGAATCTTGGAACGGAAGTATCCCAAAGCGACCTCACCGAACACAGAGGCTTCTTCCTCCTCCATATGCTCAATTACAAGTAAATTTTATGTCAAGCAACCATCAGCCACATCTTAAAAGCAGCAAATGAAGAAAAAGAGTCTAAAGCAATGCAACTCATAAAACAGATAGTAGATGAAGCAAAACAGCAAGAGACTAAGCATAGAGAATGGCTATGAGATCTATCTACCCTTTGGCAACATACTAAGCCTTCATCAAATATGGACGTGAAAATGGAAACCGTCGATACGAGTCTCTGCCTTTGTGCAGCATCACAAGACCACTGGCGGAATCAATTGAGAAGCACTAAATATGGACTCCGTTCTCTTTCACAATATCTGATGACAAATCATGTACCGGCGGAATGTTTTAAATAAATATAGGTGTGGACTAAGCTGGATTGGCGTCGTTTTGTTGGTTTGGCTTTATTCTTTGATGATATTTGGTTACGGGGGGAATCCAAATATCGCCATCTAACGCAAATGAGGGCACAACTTTACTTGGATTAAGAGGAAATTCTAGGCTACTCCTCGTGGTACGTCGAGCACGGACACGTTCTCTTACTTTAATTATTACTAAAATATTTCTACTGCATTAATTATATTATTAAGAGCTCTTTGGTTGGATGTCACAGTTGAATAGAAATGGTAGAAATATAATTGACTGTTTCAGAGTTTTTTGGTTAAGTTCTTCAGAATATGAAATGGTAATTATTGTTTTAAAAAATCATTGATTAAATCCCATGAATTTGATACAAATCAATTATGTGTAAGTCATAAAGGAAGTAAAATGATCTACAAATGTAAAAGACAACATTTAAAAATCCGTAAATTAACTAAGACCTTACAATGTTATAGTTTGCCGGTCAAATGGAGAATGGACTATGGTTCTAGTTGTTGGGCCTTGCCCACGATGGACGCAGGTTTTGCCACAACTACCACCGCCAAACGACGGCCTGCTTGGACCCAGGTTCATGTCAGGGCCATTATTGGTCGGCTATTTTTTTGAAGGGGTTGGTAGAGAAATATTTGGTAGCTCGTTAGACAAGACAGCCCCAAGGTAGGTCTAACCTATTAAAATTGGTCGGGCAAGATTTCGGATATGAATTTGACAATTTTCTTATCATGATTGTTCTCACGGATTTTATTAAATTGGGATAATTGTTCTCAGCTCATTCGGATTTGCGAAAATTAGCAATTCAGTCTTTTTTTTTAATTATTATTTAGCCCTTCTAGTTTGTGAAAAGGGTATTATTTAACCCCTATTGCCAGAACAGGCTCTTTTTTCCGGCAAAAATGGACCTAAGATTACTAAAATATCATTTTCATAAATAAAAAAAATTGAACTCCATCTTCTTCCTCTTCATCGCGTTTAACCCTCTCCTTTTTGAACCTTTACCCACGACAACCTGTTCGAACCAAAACCATTGAATTCTAATCAACAAACCAAAACACAAGCAACGTGTACAAATTCAAAGAAGACGACTGCCTTTGGTTTGCCTTCCACTATTTTTTATTATTTGGTTTTCTTTATGAGAGATGATGAAACTCTGTATCAAAGAAGTCTCTAGCGTGTTTCAGGAGATGAAGAGAAAGAAGATGGAGTTCAATTTGTTTTTTTATGAAAAGAATATTTTAGTAATCTCAGGTCTAATTTTGCCGGAGAAAAGAGCCGATTCCGGTAACAGGGATTAAATAGTACTCTTTTTACAAACTAGAAGGGCTAAATAATAATATAAAAAATAGAGGGATTGAATCGCTAATTTCTGCAAAATCGAGAGGACTGAGAGCAATTATCCCTATTAAATTTGATAAAACAGATTATCATAACCTGGTAAGAAAATTAAGTCGGTTAAAAATATTATTATTACTAAACTTGGCATAAAAATTGAAAATTTTAATTCTTTTTTCATAAAAAGAAAGGACTTTATTGTTCAATAGAATGTCGGCTTTTCTACGAACACATTAAGAATGTGGTTTAATTTTTTGCTATACAGAATGTTTAATTTGTTGTAAAGAGGAGGTTTTCTAAGTTGCTAGTTCGCCATCTTCAAGCAGAGTAAATGGTAGTTTTGTTGTTATTAATCTGACCATATTAAAATTGTAATGTTCAGGCAGATTCTTACTTTTTTAAATACATTTACAAGTCCTCTTAAGAATGCTGAAAATTTTCTAACTTCTTAAATACTGATTAGTCAATCAAACATGGATTATCCTCCTACTAACAAAATAATGTAATTCACGACAAAATATATTCCACGGTCGGATAAAACTATTGTGAAATATATTCTTACGTCGGATAAAAACATTTTTATGAAACTGAATAAAGGTGGAACACCATCAGACAACATTTAAGTGTCCAACGAATATGCTTTTATCAATAAAATTTGAAGTCAAAATCCAAATCAATAACATGTTTTGATTATTTCTTAGCATGAATCCAGAAAAGGTACAAATCCCCCTCTTCCAATCGGGAAACAACACTCTAAAACTGAAAGAACAATTTTTATTGTGATATTTAGAGAATTACTTTTGATGAAGGTTTGATTGTGTTGATAATGTTATTGTGTAGAGCACCATCGAATATGTATAGACTTGTAAGTTTTTATACCATTATTTTTTGCATATTCTTTTATCTAAAAGCACTAAGCTGTGAGGCCAACAATTAGGCTCGTTAACTCAATTCTATGTTTTTTGAACCGATACACACATACATCCAATTAACTTCACCAACCCAACATTACCATCCACCACCACAAACACCAACATTAAAACCCAGTATCACACAACCTCAACAGCCGTACGCCGGAAACTAGCCACCGTACCGAGCAAATCGACGGTGAGCATCGACGACTTCGGCTTCGGTAACCGGCCAGAGAAACCCATCGCCAAGGTACTAGGCACCGGCGTTGTCCTCTTATTACAAGTTCCAAGCCACTTGGCCTGCATGTACCTTTGTCTCCTCCATGGTCCCATGTGCATCCTCTTCTCCTTCATGCACCTCTTCGCCGCCGAGCATATGATATTGATCGCCGCCTGCAACCTCTCGACCTTCCCGACGAACACCTCTGGCAGCCGACGGACCAGCCGGTTGTACTCCTCGTTGGCCTTGGCCATCTCGAATTCTGCTCGGAAGTTCAGCTCGATTATCACTCTCGTCTCCCTCTTTTTGCCGCTGCTTGAATGGTCTATCACGTCCAAGAAAGTGTGTTCTCCTGTGAAGTATAAAAAATATTAAGTATTAATAAAATAAAACAGCTTCCAGAGAAAAACGGAAATGTGGTATGTATTTTTTGGAATGTCATTTTGAGCCTGGATTTAAACGTTCATGTCTGATTGAATAATTACTTTTTATTGATTATGAAAACCCGAGTAGTTTAGTGGTCTAATAGAATTATTAATCAAAAAAGTCTCTGGTTCGTGATATTAATACTTAGAAGAACAATTATTACACAATTTTTAACTCTTGATCTATAGAAAAATAGTTGTTCCACTCGCGACCATTTCAAATTTAAATATGTTGGATATGATTGTAACTATTAGTGAGTTTGTGTATGCTTGGTATAAGCTTAGTGTAAAAAAGTCAAATGTGTTTGTTCCAAAAAGATCCTACCAATCAACAATATTTTTGGAATTATGAGGCTGTTAATTTCGGGAAGGCAGATACACAGTTCAAATATGGTAAAATAGAAAATATAACCCAAATTAATCACCTAAATCGCGTCTTATTAATTACCTGAAGGAATCTCGGGGCAGTTTCTCCATTTAGACTCGCAAATGGCGCAATCGAAGCCGGGATCTCGCAAACGGCCAGCAACTTCGGCCATCAAGCAATTCCGGCATCCTCCGACCATCGGCCTCCCGCAGCCGCAAAGGGTACCCGCCGCTTGGAGCTCCCTTATGGCATCTTTCGTAATGGACCTTATCCTCGACTCCAACGAGCTTGTCCTGCACAAGGTCGCCTGAACCGGAAACAGAGATGAAATCAATACGAAGCACGCTGACAAATACAAAGAATCCAAAAGCAAAGGAATTGAGATTGTACTTGAAGGAGTTGGTGTTGGGTCTCCCAAAAATTGGATTCCTCTTGGTTGTTCGAAACATTCTCTTTCCCATCTTCTTCTTCCTCTGGCATTACCAAATTATGGTTATCTTCCATCGTATCTTCACTAATATTGGACACCGGCGAACCCAATTCCCCTTCCTCCAGGAAACCAAAAACCTCGTCGGAAAAGCTCATCGCCGGCTGCCAGCCAGCGGAGTCGAAATTACCCATTTCGTAATTTGTGTCAATTATTCTCATTACTCTAGCACTAGGCATTTTAATTTACGAATTTTCCTCTCTTTGGGATTCTGCACTTTTGTAGGAAAATGGAAAGGCTCGGGAGAAGTATATATATACCAGTATTTTTAAGGACGTGGGACCCACTAGGGGGATGTGTTCGGTGCATACGTGGCGGGTGAAACCGGGGTCAGTCGAGACAGGAGAGGGTTGGCAAAGGACTGCGAGGATACACGTCAGTGACACCTAATAATTATCGTCTTCTACCTTCCACCGGAACCAATCCGGATATACTCGAACATTCATCCCTATTAAATTATCTTGGAATTTTTTTATATTGTGTCACATGATATATGGAAATCCGAGAATTATGATGGGCTAATTCTTGTTTCAATCACATGGTATTTGTTAATGCGATAAATAAAATTTGTTATTTTTTAATGGTACGAATTTAATATATATTGATTAAAATAAAATAACTATTTTACGGGTTAGTTGTGATTCCATTATTTCGTAACTTTTTTGTGACAATGGTGGAATCATTGTGGGGGTGGCATCACTAAAATCCTACAGCAGAAAAATCTAGTAGAAAAAATTCACAATAAAAAAAATAAATCAACAAGTCTAGATAATTAGCATTTATGTTGCTATCGGTAAAATTAAATTTGCGACAACTACATTACTAATTAATTACACGAGTACATCGAAGAACGTTAGTTCCCGTAAATTTTTTAAGTACAAATCAATACAAGAGTATAAGAGCACATAAAAACAGCATCAACAAGCGAAATCTCAATAACATGTTTGGACAAATGTCGTGTAAGTTGGGAGTGAATCAGAAAAAGAAGGATGTTTTCTTGAACAGTGTGGACAGTGTGGACAGAGTTTTTGCAAAAAATTTAAATTAGGGAAATAAAGTGAAAAAAATGCACGGATCATATGTATGAAGGAATTTTCGTTGTTGAAAAACTAAAAAATACTTGAAAATATACATGGTGGGGACTTTTTTTGCAAAAAAATCAAAGAAATGGTACCAGAGTGAAAAATATTCACACGAATCCATATTTCATAAAAAAAAATTATCATTCTCGCAAAAATAAAAAATGTAAAAATATACATACCGTTATCGTACGAAAAAAGATATCGTTATCGGATTAAAAAATATCACCATAGTTTACCCAAATTGTATACCATACGAATTAATTTGTACAATATGTACCCGATTTATTCTCATATCACCCGTTGCACTTGCGGCATATAGGAGCTAATTTTGTGTGTTGAAGTATACAAGATAATTTTTGATGTGGTAGATTAAAAAATTACTAGAATTTTCATTCAAGATCTTACGTGCTAATGGAAAAAATATATTGAAATGGTTGATATAAATTGATGTTTATATTTATTTCGTTGTTTGCTTTTATGGTCTTATTAGATGAATGTTAGGAAAGAGTTAAATAAACACATTTTATTCGATTATTAATTGAAGTTTAAAGTTATAAATTAAAAAAATAGGGAGTAAATCCGTCGTAGGTAAAAAAGATATGAAACAAAGGAAATGATAAAAGAGGTGTCGAATAACAAAATTACCATAAACGAGTTTACCCATGTGCTCGTATATTACTATTGACATAATTGTCTTATATACTCTTTAACCAAAACTGGATATTCTTTCACCGTAATATGCTAGATAATATGCTATCTATCGATTCGAATTGTCAACCTAGACAGGCCCTATGTCGACATACAAAATCTGATAATATATGGTCGATCAATTGTTTTTTGGAATTGTTTGCTATTGAAGATGTGAGACTTGATGCTCTTCTCCTCTTAATGAAAACCCTACTTTTGCTTCTCTTAAAAAGCGTATTCAATTTATTTACGATGTTCATCGTCCTACATATTTTTGCGGTATAATCCCAGCTTTAAGCAATAAAGCTAGCTTAAAAAAGTTCGATCATCAACCAAAACGCTCACTGGTCAACTATTTATTCTATATCAGTCAAGGTGTTGAAGTCATTGAAGATATACAAATGTTAATAATTGTAAAAAACAATTATCTTTCAATTGGTCGGCCTAGTAAAAGTTTACAACTAATTATTACAGAAAAAGAAACAAAGTTTTGAACGGCAATAACTCTAAATACAAAGTCTGTCCAGCATATTCACGTGTTTACTTTTATCAAACGCGAAATGTTGTCCTAATATAGCAATTATAACTTTGCTATCCCAAACAATATTATAATTCACCCCTCCCTCTCATAGAATCTTTTTTAGAAGATCCCTCATATGGAATCGAATAGCATATGTTTTACTAAAAAGTACAAGTTCTTGTTCAATTATATTATGTTATATTATGTTATATTATTATTATTATTATTATTATTATTATTATTATTCAAAGTATTAATTTTTATTATTATTTTAGTTAATGTACCAGTTACAAACTACCAAACTTTAACAACTATCAACTAGTCAGCTATTATAGATAATTAAGTCGCTAATTGTCGCATGTTCCATATTTTTCAAATTAACCGATTTAATCTTAACATAATAAAAACTGGTCTAACCAAAATATTAAATCTATTACCAATACAATAGAAGCTTAAGGTTGTAATTTTCTTTGGATCAATCATTTTTATTTAGAATAGTATATTGTCAAATATGGAGAACAATATTTTATATATATTTGACATATGAACCAATATATACATAAGTAAATCGTTACCTTTACAAAAAAATTTTGGTAAAACAGTTCTCTTTTCGGTAGTTTTTACAAATCTCTCATTAACAAGTTTATAATTATACATTCTCATTAACAAATTTAAAATATACCTTGACAAATTATTGGAGAAATCCTAAAAGAGGGGTAGCTTAGTTCAAGATGAGTATTTTTACTGATGGTACAAACGAATTTTTTTTTTTTTTTGCAAAAATTCAAAATCTACGAAACCAAAATAAAATAAAATCTCATATATATTGGTATCGCATGAAAAAATTGACATCGCCAAAAAATAAAAAATACACAAAAATACACATGTCGAGTATTTTGTTGAAAAATATAAAAAACTACGAGATAAAAATATAAAAAATTGCATGAGGCAGTATTCCATGAAAAAAATATATTATTATTGTAAAAATAAAAATATGAAATTCACATTTATTTTCACATGATAAAATATTATTATTACAAAAAAATACTTATATAGCAAAAAATTACAACACAAACTACTTATATTGGATATCCTGAATAATTTGTAATGGTGAGAGGAAGGCCCCAGGAATATGCTAGGACCGATGCCAATCTTGTTCCTGAGACTTGAGTTGGTAATGGGCCCCACCATGTTTGGCCTCTCATGAATAATTGCGATCGGCTGCTTCCTGATAAAGACACGCGGCTCCATCCCCACCGTCGATTTCCTTGTTTATCCAACATGGTGGGACCCATAGTTAAATAAACGCAATGATGCTGCTTGGTTGTACCTTCTATTGAATGAATGAATGGTGGGGTCGAGGGTTTGTGATTCTATCCCAAGGGAGATAAAAAAAAAAAAAAAAAAAAGCGGCGACCCGCCGATGGTTTTGGATTAGACAGAATATGTTTTAGAATAATTAGAGTCAAATAATTATTAAAATAATGGAATAAAAAATTGTATGAAATTTTGATTCTGTTAATTGAAAGAAATGAGAATCATATGAGCATAATAATAAGCATGAAATTAACTTTATCTGATATTATTTTAAAATTTTATATTCAACTCAAAAATTAAAATAATCAGTTATTAAATGTTTACACGTCTAAATTAATTTACCTCATTCTCATCATATTATTGAATATTGTATTAGAAATAATTTTTCTAATATGTTTTTATTTTCTTGAAACATGACATAAAATTCTTTATCTACGCGGCTTCTCGTGGATGGTTTTGAATCAGACAAGATGACAGCAACCACTACGTTATGATTTTGAACCGTTGAATCTTCAGAGGATGGGGATGAATTGGAGGGTAGTTTGGTCATTTGAGTCCCCCAATTGACATTTGATTGTTGGATCCTTCCCAGCGAACACCAAAGTAACGTTTTTCCACATCTCGAGGCCTAGCTTCGGTGGAACCATCGAATTGCTCAGAGTGATGACGTGTACTTTTAGCGTGTAGCGGTGCAGGCGGTTCAACTAAAGATGGCTATAATTATCCACGTTTGTTAAACTATCATTATAATTTTTGTATCTAACTAATTTGAGTGCATGGATAAAATTTTGTATCTTCGTATCATAAATGAGAATCGTACAATTATAATAAATCGTAAGATTAATCTAGTTAGTATCATAAAAATCATACATATATATATTCTTAGAGTTGCAAACCACCACCACATCATCGGTTTAACTCTTTGCTTTTGTCGAAGACAATAGTGACTGAGGAATTAATTTATCATGTCTGCCACTTTTTTGGTGGGATCAAATTTCCTAAATGATTTATTAGTAATTTTGTTAGCAATTAGGTCATTTTTTAGTTGGGTAGGATCCTGGTTCATGCTTGGGACTTATCCATACGAGCCCGATGATGACACACCTGCCACAGATATTTTTGAGAAATGCAGATTATTTACCTACCTGTTACTATTACAACCGCTGATTATGGGCCATCTTAAGATATTGATGATAGGATCCAGATGTTTTGTCGCATGCCTAGGAGTAAGGTTTGGATAACGTGAGTCAACCCATTGTTAGCGTGTTATGGTAAATTGTAATATCATATATCACAAATGGATAATTTTGGATAAGCGTGTTGTTATTGCATAACGTAATTGTACAATCATAGCTGTCTTTTATCATTTTATGCTCATGTTGTACACTTGTCTGATATCAAATACAATATAAATTGTACATTACACTAATGTCGCAGATGCATTTTTAGTCTCGAAATGAACCACTGTTAGTTGTAATTGTCTCATTTTTAATCACTAGTAATACCATAGTGTTTTGGATCAACCACCATTGAGCCGGACTCTTTTCGAGGAAAACTAATTCTGGGCCATCTTAGGAGATTGATGATATCTTAATAACATTAAACTGTTAGTAAAGAAAATTAATTCTCGGCCATCTTAGGAGATTGATGGTAGCTTCGTGTTATTTTATTGTAACAAACCTTTTCTCGGCAAGAATTTTATAACGCATGCAGTTGCAATCTAATGCTTACAAAATTTCAGATTATTCAGATTCTCATAAATTACTACTTTTAATAAAATGTGCATAGTGCAAAAATAATTTGGACGTTCTAATCAGAGTTATATCAAATGAATCTCTAAACTCTATCCAAATGAAGTATTACGTGGAGATGTAAATATATCTGGGCATGAGTTGCACATGGTGTACTTATTATATTTTTTCACTCTTGTAAACTTTTTTTCTTTAATATTGGTTGGAAAGCATCTCCCATTAAATGGCATTTTTACGCCCCTTGGCAAGTGTACTATGTGCATCAATTAGGAGTGAGAATATGTACGAGGGTTAACACACGCTATGTTTTCGCGTGTCAGGGAGGCGAGAAATATTTCACGTGATACGCAGTACTCTCATTTGCGTGGTATGCGAGAATTGGTCCATTTTATTTTTTTCTGATATGCAAAATGTTTTTTGTTATTTTTTTCAAAAATACTTTTCTTCATTTTATGTTATTTCATAATTTTATTTAATATAATTTTTTATTATGTAATTTAACAGAAAAATAATTGAATTATATTTAATTATGTAATTTAGAAAAATTATGTCATTTTATGTAATTAAGTAATTTGGCAAAAATATGTAATTATGTAATTGAGAAAAAAATTATGTAATTTTATGTAATTATAAAATTTGAAAAACATATTTAATTTTATGTAATTATATAATTACCTAATTTAACAAAATTACGTAATTTTAAAATTTTTTAATCTAGTAAAAAATATATAATTTTATGTAATTTGGTAATTTTGCAAAAAATATATAACCACATAATTTCAAACAAAATATATAATTTTATACAAATACTTGATTTAAGATATGTACTCTTTATTCATTTTAATATAACTTATTCATAATATATTCATAATTCCATATACGTTATCAATTTGGCAAATTATTATTTTTTTTATTTTGAAAATTAATTTATTTTTTAAAACAAATTAGTATATAATTATATTCAAATTAATTATATTAGAAAAACAAAATTGACTTAAACACGAAAACAAAGGCGAAATAGTGACGTTGGTGTGAATATCAAACTGAGTTTAAAGACAAAATTAACGTAGATTAAAAATTGTACGTCCACATAATTTAAAGTATCCGAACAACATAATTTAAAGCAAATATATTTGTCCATTATCCTTTGTGCCCACGTTTCATGACAAGGAATTTTTTTTGTCTTAGCATCAGCACAACTCTGCTTCTGATCCGCAAAATTACGCACCTTGCATCTCTTATTTTTCATGGTTCGCCTTGGCCTTCCACGATTAGTATAAAAAGGATTCAGAATAATGAAACAATTTATAAAATTAGAATTTAACAGTTACATTGTCATTTTAAATATTCAAATATTACTCGTTTTGCATATTATGCCATGCTTTTGCTCGTAATTCATTCGTGTACCATTTTACCAAAAAGTTCATGCATGGATCTAGGTCCAACTAGCATTTATCATTGTGTTAGTTTGGGCCGAGTTCATTATTCTCGCAAGCCCGAGTCAACGGACAGGTCAGTAGACCGGTCCTACTTACGTGAGCGCTAACGTCAACGTAGGATGACGCAGTTGCCGCCATGTGACGATGGCGCCACGTGACACGCTCGTAAGTGACACGTGGTGGACATGCAATCGGCATACCACGTGGCAGGCATGCTAGCCTAGTGCCAGTTGCCACATAATAATAATTTATTGCTATTACAACAAATAATAGAGTACAAAGTTTCCTCAAAACGACTGAGTTATTCATAATCTGTATACTTATTGATGTGTTAAATCATTTGTAATCTATAAAACAACATTAAAGTCGTGGATGTCACGTGTAAGATCGTCCTGGGATACGTGCCAACAAGTTTTGCCATGTTGCCGCCGCGTGATTGCACGTGGAAACCCTCGCTGTTATCTGGCAGACACTACCCGCTTATTTGCTATTTTGTCACGATTACTCGATATCTGTTGTCACATTTCACTCTGTTATTCAAGTAAAATTTGTTATTTTTAAATATTGATTTCTGCCAGGATAAGTCAAAATCTGAGTTCTATGATATTTTTAACGGTAGCGAACATTGATTTTATGAAGCATTTATTAATGCTTTTTTGTATGCCGATTGTTCCGGTGACCATTTTAGTATTTTTGAATCACACATTGTTTTTTAACACTACATGATATTTGAAGATATATTCGATGGAGTAATTTAGTTTTGAATTGAATATAAATTAAAAATATAAATTTTGAAAAAATACATAACAGTGCTAAGTTTTAAGGGATCAAATTTGAGATTCCTAAAGTAAGAAATAATTGTTTCAGTTGTTAATTCAAGCATTTGTTGGTAGAGAAAAAGTATATATTAGTGTATCGAAAGCAAGTTATGATTATATTAAGAACAAACATATATGATTCATTTGCAAAATTATATATTTTTTGGGCTGTTGGGACAAAACAACTATTCCACTTAACTAGGAGACGACACTTTCAGCACCCGTCGCTCAGTAAATCGGGGAATTGCACCAGCCGGGAATCGAACCCGGGTCTGTACCGTGGCAGGGTACTATTCTACCACTAGACCACTGGTGCAGTTGGTTCAAATTTGAGATATAGAATAATTCAGTGATATAAAATCTGGAGGCTTACTAGTTATTTCCACATGTTTACTAACCGCATCCATCAATCTTGAGTCAGGCTCGTGAAAAGAATTTGAAGACAATTATGTTTATTCCGTTTATAATCTTGCAACCATTCTTTTGAAAACTATTTTGGTCGTCGACTCAGAAATTGTCTGAAATCTTGGTAGTCCGACCAAAATTTTTTATTTTAAATATCTCACATATATATAGATAAATAATAGGTATTTATCTTAAAATTTATTAATTCTAGTAAGTACATTGATTACAAAAATTCTTCTACGATAAATACTATAATCTCTTTTACAATAAATATTACAACATTTTATTATAATCCACATTTAATTGAAAATAAATTTATTTCCCACACAATATTCCGATTAACCAAAAAATTCTAGTTCAACTAGGCGAAATTAAAACTTGGCTCAAATGTAATTTTTTCAATTTTGTCATTTTATTAGATTTTTGGTCCAACTCAAAAATTTTGGTTGAACTAATCCTCCTTTTCGCCTAGTGAACCAAAAAAGTTTTGGTTGGACCAAAATTGGATGTACCTATTTTTATGACATAGAATACCTTCTGAAATATGGTCTGATCACCGGTTGGACCATAATGTTGAAAACTATGCTTGCAACTCCCTCATATTTTTAAACAATTTTAATATTTTCCATTTTTGTTCACATAAAGAAAATCCCAATTCACCAAAAAAAATAAAAGAAAAGCTTACATGGCCCACATCATGAATACCAAAATCATACCGACCAACCTCTAATATAAATTGGTAAACGAGACTTGGATTATGTATTCAAAATATTTGTTAAACGAGTAATTACCTAAAATAGTATCAACCAACAAACAATATATGTAAGTGCATAAATAGATCAAGCAACAAATAAAGTATTCTCATCAAAAAGTTCTCCCAAAAAAATTATACAGATTCACCTACCCTCCAAGATTTTGAATTAGTCTGCCTAAGATTCTCAAATGTTGGATGTGAGGATCCCAAAAAGTTTGGTAATAATGTTTTTGGAATATGGTGTACTTGATTACGATTTTTTTGTTAGTCGAAGTAATAGTTAGACTCTTTTACTATAACACGAGATTGTCCCATATATTTAATATTTACAGTCTACGACAATCGTTTTCTAATTCCTAGCACCACGATACTGTCTACAAAGTGCTTGACACCAAAATTTTCATTAAAGATAAGGACAAGAGAATAACTATTGTTAATGAATACTTATGGAATGAATTGCTTGGATAATTTGCAACACAGAGGGGAGGCCTATTTATAGGTCATGGAGGCTAAAATTTTGAAAGGCCACATGCACCTGTGAGGATAACACCCTTTGATTAGCAGGCTAGTGCCCATTCGGAAAACTTTTTGGATGCTTTTTTGGCTGCTCGTGACTCTTCGGTGGACGTCTTGACTGAGCCTTGACTGTCGCACATCTTTGCATAGAGTCTTCTGGAGCATTCTTGAGACAAACTTGTCGTACCCCTTTGCCAACCGTCAAACTTTTCTGGATTTGGCTAAAATTTTAAGGCTCCTTGTGATTGTTGAGTTATGGCGAGGAAATTCGGAGGGCCAGCATCCGCTGGCACCCCAGCGTACGCTGGGGGGTCCAGAACGCGGGGCCAGCATCCACTGGGCACCCAATGTACGCTGGGTGCTGCTGCTACGACAGAATCACTTAATTTGCTCGAGACTCGTTTTGGACTCCTAGTTTGACCTAGATAGGTTTTCTTGTATCCCAAGTGTTGCCTCCTATATAAAGGCATATTGCTAGGGTTTATGTAAGGCTTTGTGACTCGGTTCCCATCAATAAAAGTTCTCCTTTCTTGCTATGGACATAGGTATTAGGCCGAACCACGTTACATCTTGTGTCTGTGTTCTTTGTGCGACTTTGTTCCCGTGTTGGTGTATGTTGTGCAATCCTAACAACTGGTATCAGAGCTTTTTGGTGAGAGGAAGATGGACGGCACAAAGTTTGCTCTTGTGAAGTTCGATGGTTCGTCGAATTTTGGGCTGTGGTAAAGGCATGTCAAGGATCTCCTCGTGCAACAAGGAATGGTTGTCGTGCTCTCGGAGAAGAAGCCCGAGAAGATGGGGTACCAAGAGTGGAAGGAGATGGAGGCCAAGGCGGTGGCAACAATTTGCTTGTACTTGGCAGATGACGTAATGTATCACGTGATAGATGAGAAGTCACCAGCTGAGGTATGGAAGAAATTGGAGGCAAGGTATATATCTAAGTCTTTGTCGAACAAGCTTTATCTTAAGCAATGGTTGTACGGGCTAAAGATGAAGGAGAGCTCAGATTTGAGCCAACATATTAATGGTTTCAGTCAGCTAGTGAGCGACTTGAGAAAGGTTGATGTAAAGTTCGAGGAGGAAGATAAGGCATTGTTACTCCTGAATTCCTTACCAGGTTCCTACGAGAATTTGGTTACAACTCTGACAGTGGGAAAAGAGTCCCTGGAGTTGGAAGAGATCACAAGTGCTCTTTTGGGGTTTCATCAAAGGAGGAAAATTGGAGATGAACGAACAGAAGCGCTGGTTATGAGGGGTAACCATGGAGATCGAGGATGGAAAGATAGAAAGGGATCCAAGTCAGGGTCAAGGAGGTTTAGGGGAAATTGCTATGAGTGTGGTGAAAAAGGCAACCTGAAGAAGGATTGTCCAAGAAAACCTCGAGATTGTGAAGGAGGGTCGGGTTCCATGAATATTGCCTTAGGTTCAAACTGGGCAGATGGTGACTGTCTTTCTGTTTTGTTAGGTCCAAAGCATTCGGATTCCTAGATTTTGGATAGCACCTGTTCCTTTCATATGACGCCCAAGAGAGGGTGGTTCGATACGTACGAGTTCGTTGATTCAGGGATGGTGACTATGGGTAATGGTTCCGCTTGTAAGATCGCCGGTATAGGAGATATCCGAATTACGATGTGGGATGGTGTCATGGTAAAGTTGTGTGGAGTTAGGCATGTTCCGAAGTTGGAGAGAAATCTGATCTCATTAGGAGCCTTAGATTGTGGCAGGTACGGCTACAAGGTAGTAGATGGTCTAATCGAGGTGGAGAAGAATGCTGTGGTGGTGATGAAGGGTGAAAGAGATATTCAAAATTCTTACAGGTTAGTAGGGTGCACTGCTGTAGATGGAGTCACATTCTTGTGTTCTGAGGGAGAGGCAAGTAGCTCAAGTCATGTGAAGTTGGTTCGCGTGAGGGAGCAATGGCTTGACATGGATGGTTTGAGTAGAGTTGGGATTCGCAAAGATATGGATAGCAAGCTATGATTGCTTTGTGGAGGCATGGTTGGCGGGAAGTCAAAGTTGTCTCGGAAAAGCTTTGTTAGCTGGGCCCCACTATGGTTGTCTAAAGGGACGTGCACGTCAAAGATGTCCGGTTGGCTTGGCATTGGGCATGTAAAGCCATTGGGGACATCACACGTGAGTCAGGTATCTCACTCAAGGCCGAACTTTGGTGTTCGAAGCATGTTGAGGGTTCTACTAGGTGGAACAAAAGATTGCCCATTATATGCTATGGCAAATAGCGTTGGTTTGTGGCAAGGTAATTTGGCAGAAGAGCAGTTCGAGGTTGTGGAGCATGGTGCTAACTGGATAATAGAGGGTACGTCTATTGGTGGCAAAGTTACTTCTGCAAGGGGACTCGCTATTTCGGGTTCAATGGAGACTGGAGGGAATAGGCCAAGTAAGCTCGGAAGTTCGAGCTTTGGGGCTGGCTCCAAGTGATTGAACGAAGTGCGCGAGAAAGTTGAGATGGTCTTATTGATGATGGTGGTTATCTACGGTTGATGGAGTGAGTCGGTAGTCGAGTCGAGTTTCGCAAGTTCTCATGGTTCTTCATGGGGCGGAGTCTTCGTCAAGGTAGAGTTTGTTGAAGTTCGGGTGGAGCTTCATGGTTTCTCGCACGGGATGATTTCTCGCCAAGGTGGAGATTGTTGAGTTATGGCAAGGAAATTCGGAGGGCCAGCGTCCGCTGGCACCCCAGCGTACGCTGGAGGGGTCCAGAACGCGGGGCCAGCGTCTGCTGGGCATCCAGCGTACGCTGGGTGCTACTGCTGCGACAGAATCTCCTAATTAGCTCGGGACTCATTTTGGACTCCTAGTTTGACCTAGATAGGTTTTCTTGTATCCCAAGTGTTGCCTCCTATATAAAGGCATGTTACTAGGGTTTATGTAAGGCTTTGTGACTCGGTTCCCATCAATAAAAATTCTCCTTTCTCGCCGTGGACGTAGGCATTAGGCCAAACCACGTTACATCTTGTGTCCGTGTTCTTTGTGCGACTTTGTTCCCGTGTTGGTGTGTGTTGTGCGATCCTAACAACAGTGATGATGTGCATGTGCCATGTGCACTATAAAGTGTTCAAGCAACCAATGTCCCATGTGTACACATACGTGCGTGTGCATGGTCTCTCTCGTTCTTGATCAGAATACCTTTTTTGATTGCCACTTTAACAAATAAATTTTTCCTTATAACGAGAGAAATTCTTGTTAACACAACCGATGTAGTACGAAGAAAAGAAACTCTATTTTACTACTTTAACAAATGGTATTCCACGTTTTAGAAATTCAAGTTTAAGTCACAAATTTGATGAATTGATTTTTCATTCACCCAAAAATGAATTTGAGAAAATAAATACATTGAAATCACGTAACCAAAACATATATTCCAAATTTATAATTTAATTTTCACCAGTAAGACCACCAATGTCCAATAGTACTTCAAGTCTTCAACCAAATGTCATTGCACTCAATCTGCCGGAGCAAGTATGCCTTCATTTCTTCATTTGCTCGGTAATAATATTTTTTTATTCTCAAGATTTAATCCGAAAGAACGTTGTATCTAATCAGCGCGAAATTTGAATGGAAGACTAAGATTAAAGAAAAAAGTGGAGCGAGGCCCGACAAAGGTTGGAAAAGTAGCTCAATCCAGGTTGTTACAAAATTAAATTTCTGGACCGATGTCTCCTATTATTTTGATAATCTATCTGTTGTTATTGGGTTGGTCGTTAGGGCTTAAGGAACTTGAATATTTTGATTAGTATGGTAATTACGAGCGAATCTCTGGCAGATGAAAAAAGGCTGATGAAATTTTAGAGTTCAATTATTCACAAATGAACTTGAACAATGTTCTATATCACGGGTCCAACTCCAAGGACGTAATTG